>JAAAKD020000207.1:3399359-3621632 GCA_010014825.2 Danaus melanippus
CGTGTTAAATTCATGTTGACGTGACACAGACAATTTTCAATTTGCCGCCAAATCGTAAAACAAATGGCAAATATATGAAATATATACTCAGTAATATTGGCAAAGAGTTCTATTTTCAAATTTTAGATTTTTTTTTATTATATTGTTTATAAGTGGCCAGTTCTAAGAACTTTCAGTTTGACCCTCGTATGTGGTGACAAAAGTATACTACAAGCTAGGATAGTAAATACCCAAAAGAAGCTACTCAACTGACCAGTTTTGAATAATTTTGGTAACTAAAATATTTACTTTTTATTATTTAATTCTTGTCGCGACTAAGAGTGGGTGTCACGTTATACAGGTTGTATAGATGACAGCCAATCCGATCTAAACCGAATTTCGAAAGTTTTAGGGAGTTTGTTTAAACGACTGACGTTACATTCACTATTTGTAACTCTGTAATTTAATAAGAGTATATTTTTCGACTATATGAATTATATTGATACCTAATAATTGGTAATATATAGCCATTGATTATCACATACCTACCTACCTCAGACAAATACAATGTTTAATCAAATAGTACTAAGACCGTAATCTGTATCGAAAATATTTTAAAAGCTTTAACATTATGAATTACTTAATTCAAAATTAATAATATTCTACACGAGATGCAATTCAATGCTTGAAGTCTTTTAGAAATATTTAAATTAAAACAAAAAATAAGTACATTTTGGTCATAGTTCCGTCTGCCGATAACATATGTTTTATATAAAGTATATATAATTTCGACTGTTGTTACAGGCGTGGGGTGATGAAGCCAACGACTGTGAAGTTCCACTGTTTTGGGCTCGACTTGAATATAAACAAATTAAGGATCCCGTTCAGGGCAAGGAGATATTTGAAGAGATATTCAGTAAGTCTTTAACATGGCTTGTTTCCATAAATTAAATTACTAACATTATAATTAATACAATTTCTTTGTTCTCATTTACAGAATATGGGGAAAATAAAACCCTGTCGAAGTACTGGGAAGCTCTGATTCATCTGGAGGTGAACCGTGACCCGCCGGTCAACAAGCGACTGAGGGATCTCCACCGTCGGGCGCTCCGTAGTGTCAGTGACTACCCGCCAGCCGTGGCGCGGCTTTGGAGCGACTACGAGAGGGACTGCGGGGGACTCAGCACACTCGTGGAGTGCCAGGAGATGTGTGAGGTACAGAGCATCTTCTACTTTCTTGATATTTAGGATATGCATGCAAATATAATTCGAAAAGACGAGGATTCACGCGATCATATGGTATATATTATTTGCCTTGATTGATGTTTCGTGAAAGAGCTTGCGGTTTCTGTTATTGCAAGTTGCCCAAAGCGTTAATAAAGTGATAGAGACGTAGTTGTTTTAATGGCAGTGCTTTTATATTTTAGAGTGGCAGTGTGGTAGAGGGGATGTTTTAGTTACATCTATAATGTTCCTTCTTCATGTATATTTCAGTGACTCTTATCTTTGATACCTTCAAAATTATCAAAATATGTTAATACGTTCGGAATGTTTATTTTCATAATTGCCTCATGCTAACGAATTGTACTGTTGAAATTATTACACTATAATGAGCGATTAGACTTTTATGTCATGTAAGACCTCGTGTCAACATAATAAAGATTTTTTTAGAAATTTTATTTTCAATAATATTTACCGGACACACTAATTATTTTTTACAATCTATCTAATGAAGTAACTGATAATGATTTGATATCAGAGAAGCAAACTGGTTGTGGGGCTCTATTAACGTTTTTAATATTCATAATAAATTAATGTCAGTAATCTAATATACATAGATTAAAAACTAAAATAAAATTAAAGATCTCAAAGTTTTTGTAACTTACCACTGCAACAAATGGAGATTTGATTAACTTTGTCATATATGTGTAAACTTATATTTAAATTAATATTATATAAAATATAGACTCATATATTGTTAGCAGTATAATATTAGAAAAGAAAATTAAAAAAATCCCAATTTAATACACCTATAGACGTGGGTAAGTTTAATATGAATAAATTTCTTTTATAGCGAAAGTTGAAAGAATGGCGCGATAATTACCAGGCCATGAAGGAAAAGATGCTCGGTTACAAGCAAAAAGGTAAACAACAGATGAACAAGAAAATAAAAATTGATAAAGTTAAGACGGTAGAGCAGAAATCTAACAAAGGAAAAAGAAAGTCCGATAACACGTCAGAAGAAGTTAAGGTGAAGAGGAAGAAGGACGACGATATGGAAGTTGATGAGTCAGAGAAGGACGGAGATAGTGGAGTGAAGAGATCGCATGATGATCATGATCATGGTACGTATTTAGACTTATAGTAATTTGCACTAAACACCAGCATATGGTTCAGAACTAAGATTTATCTAAAAATAATAATTCCTACACCATATTATATTAACTGGATACAATAAGGACATATATATAATACATTTTATGTAATTAGTTTAAACCAGACTTACGATTTGTTGTAAGTACTCTATAATGTTAAAATTTTAGTTATAGAGGCAAAGAGACCACGCAAAGAAAGCTCGTCAGAAGATGCTGTGGGAAGGGAGGCTTGCACATTATTTGTAAGCAATTTGGACTTCAAGTGAGTGTTTTTTTATTATTAACTATGCTTTATATTATAAATATAATTGTATATAAATAATACTAATTATTCCAGAGTCAACGAAAATAATTTGAGGAACAAATTGTCCGAATTCGGGGATATTGTATCGATGAGAGTGAAGGCTGGCGTCAAAGCCTTCGGTGGATCTATCTGTTACTGTCAATATAAAACTCCTGTAAGCACATTTATATGTTTTACGCCATTCATTTAAAAAAAGCCAATAAAAAATATACTTATAAATGTTATGTATGTGTTAACAATATAATATTTGGGCGGTGAATGATCGGAACAGATAATAAAGTACAACATGATCACGTATGCTACAATGTTTCCATAATTTAACAAATGTGGGCCTTCAAATTTTCATTTTTGAATTAACTGTCTGTATGGACACGATAGTTCATTTGGCAAAGCGATTGAGATTACATTTGTGAACTCCACGGTTCGAATCATTACTAATAATTATTATTTCACATAGGAGTCGGTTGATGAAGCCCTGAAACACGACAGGACAGCTCTGGATGGTAGGCCGATGTTCCTATCACGATATTCATCTAAGAAGACCAAGCCGACGTTTAAATACGCTATGACAACAGAGAAGAACAAACTGTTTGTGAGGAATCTACCTTTCTCACACTGCACCAAAGAGGCCCTCACTGAAATATTCGATAAATACGGCAAGCTGAATGACATCAGGATTGTTACTTTCAAGTAAGTTTTAGGATTAGTCCTGTGATTAAAACTATACTATATTATATGATTACCATATAGTATCGATGTTATTTTTCTGAGTCATATGTACTTTCTAAGACACAACTGATAAGGAAGGAAAATTGAGGAAACGATTTAATTTAAAGTTATAAGTTTGAAATCGTCAATCCGTTTTTAGCAAGCATGGCGATTTATGCTCTAGCCTTCTCTATATGAGAAGAGGCCTTTCCTCAGCAGTGGGCTACGATAGGCTGATGATGACGATATTATATGCCTCTAAAAATATTATTGAATATAATGCATGTTTATTTGATTTATAATATTGTATATTTATATGCCTTTAGAATAATCCATATTATGTATTATAAAAAAATCCAGAATAATGTAATTGGAACTGTTTAATTCTTAACATAAATAAAATGTGGATGAAATAATATTGTTATATACAATGGAAATATTAAATCAATCACTAAACGTTATATTTAATTATGTTCTGTTAGTCTGTTTGTATTACATAATTTTCTTTAGTTACATTCCATACATATTTCAGTTGATTTTTGAGTTCAGTAAATTTATCTGAATGTGGTTCAGTTCAAGATTGTTTAAATAATTAACGATGTTTGTGTTCATTATTGAATTGATGATAATAGCTTAACACTTAATGTTTTTGATGCAAGCTAAGAAATATTGAAATTATTCTTTTTATTCTGTCAACAGAGACGGTAAGCCCAAAGGCTTAGCTTATATAGACTACGAGGACGAGCAGTCAGCCTCAGAGGCCCTGTCCAAGACCAACGGTCTTCTTGTTAAAGACAGGAATATAGAAGTGGCCGTTAGTGCCCCTCCACCTAAAGGAGAAACCAATGTACTGGGAGCCGTCAAACGTGATGTTGGAGGTGGAATGTAAGTTGTATTATATGTTATATATATCAAATCACATCGTATTATATCATATCATGTCATCATATCATATTATATCGCAGTGGTGTGCACACCATAGATTCAAATAAGCACTGCTAAACCTACATTATTTAATTTTTATTTATATACTTTTAATCATACAATACTCAATACTTTTAGTTTTGTTTACAGACATTTAATAAAATGTCACTTGATTTACGATTTGGTATAATTGTTAAAAGTACCATCTATAAACAGAAAACGAAACATTTTCAATCGGCCGCTGCTAACTGTGCATATTTTCCATACAAATAATCTCAAGGACGATATACAAATCTCGTGTTATATCCAGAAAATGTTTGTATGTGTGTATACAAGAACTATGGATGAGTTATGTTTCGAGAGGCACTGCTTCCTTTTTTTCTTTTAAAATGTCATAGAAACTGTTTTAATTGTGCAATTAAATGGGACTATTTAACTCTGGATACTGTTCAGTCAGTAAGGCCTAGTGGTTAAAAGGCCCGCCTCTCTTGCATGAGGGTGCGGGTTCGATCCTGGCACGTACCAATGTGATTATTCATATGTACTTTCTAAGAGTATTTAGACATCACTGATTAATGCATTCCCAACGAGGGTTGACGTCAGGTAGGCGGCCGGTCGTAAAAACAATTAGCCAAAACTATTCACGACATGTAAGGCAGACCCTGGCTAAAGCTGGGAAATTGCCAGGTAGAAGAAGAAAATGAATGGTAACTAAAATATTTCTTTAAAATAGTTTGGTATGGTGAAGTCTCGGGTCGCAGATCTCACTGCCTTTGTTGTCTTGTAGTATGCACATATTATTTGTTTATTTACAAGACATATTAAAACTAATGATTTGTAATTAAATTAAAGAATAAAATGTTTATCGCTAGTTTATAGATAGGGTGTGTCTAAATTTATTTGAGGCCTTTTTTACGATATCCCGATCTCCATTTTTGATCTTGATAAGTCATTGTCTGAATGTAGATCATTGACATACTTGAGTATACAGTATACCTACCTCATCCAAGTTTGTGTCGACACACTACATACGAACCGTCTGCCGTTTCTCATTCAATAACCAACTTTAATGCTATAATGTGTCAAGGTTTATGAATGAAAAACTAACGCTCAGTATGGAGTGTTATTTAATTTTCAAGAGTGGTTTTCAATCGATCGCTTGATTTTTCTACAGTTTAATGAAAAGTGTACTACATTGATTAGAAAACATTAGTACATCTTTATTTTTTGTGGAAAATGAAAAGGAAATTTACAACCCCCCTTCCATATTACACTCCGAAAATAGAGAAAAATATTTCTGTAATTTATCATAAACCACATTTATTTAAAATAATTATCAACTGAAGCCTAAGTTTATTAAGTTACTGCTTATCGACTCAAATTTTTTTTTGTGATATAATTTTTTAGGAACCGAATTATTGTGTGTGTGCGTGTGTGTGTGTGTGTGTGTGTGGGAGGGAGGGGGGGGGGTTGGCATAAGTTTAGTTACTTATTGCGTTATTCAATAGCGTGTGATGTATTTGTTTATACTAATAACAGAAATATCACTTAAGTACCAATTTATTATCTTGATACTAGGTCGAGGAGGCGGGGGAGAAATGCAAACGTACCTTTCATACTTCATTTGGTTTCAGGCGCCGCACTCAATTGAGTAGCTTCATACCGCGGGTGTTGCAGACACCTTCTACCAGCAAATCCAGTAATGCCAACCCTAGCAACGGGGACTCCAAGAAACCCCTCAGCAACAGCGACTTTAGATCACTGTTGCTCAACAAATAGAAACCTTATAACATTTAGATAATAACCAATTTAGTCCGATAAACTGTTTCTCTTTTTAGTTTAATATTACTTATTCATTTTGGTATAATAGTATGTTATTTGTGCTTATTCGTGAAGTGATTTTCGATGATAGACCTTATTTGTGACGCGTTAAGGTATATTTTAGTGTTATTACGTGAACTATTATGTGTTCTGGATTAAAAGTTATCTGTTATATGTGAATTAGTTATGAGTTTATAACAACTCGTGTGTCTAATAATTGTAATGGACTTTATTCAATGTACTCTTAAGAATGCTTGTTAGGTGACTAGTGTCATTATTGAATACCGCAATAGATATTTGCTCCCTGAGAATGGGGAGGTTTTTTTTCATTGATAGATGTATTTAAATCATGCTTACCCAGCACTATAAATGATCACACTAGTGTTGCCATTAATATTAATATATTTGGATTATTGATCAGACTTCTACGATTGTATTTCAGACTGCTTAGTATCGATATATGAGAAACTTTTTTTAGCCATTTTAGAGTTTATTTTGTGTAGGCTTAGGCTTTGAAATGAATAAATAAAATATATAAACTCTTATTCAGATTTGTTACGGTGTTATTTGAGTTATATATCAGATGCAAAACTATTGATGTCTTATTCTGTTTTTTCTTTTGTAGGTTGTGTGTAGTACATAATATGAATATTGTATATGGTGGACATTTACCTCTTTCATTGAGTAAAGAACGTGTATTTTGTTTCCATCCAAAATTTCGATCTTGACATATAATGATATATATGTTTAAGTAAACTGTTACTTATGTTTGATTGTTTTATTTTATATTGTACTCAAAAACATAAAAAAAATGTTTGTAAAAAGTTACTTTATTGAGTAAATAAACGACTTTCAACTTCAACTGTAAATATATTTATTCATAAAAATATAATTAACACTTCACAATAAAATGACGAGCAGTTGTTAATATATAAATAACGTGTTTTGCGAAATGTTATTAAAACGTATATAAGCATTTGTAAATTATTATCTAAAACTAAAAAAAAAAAACACCCAAAACTGTTTTTTTCCGTTTGTACTTTTGTATTGGAAATGAAACGAGTGTTTAACTTTTGAAGTCAGCCGAACAATAATATTGTGCTTACAATAAATGTTATGGCATTGGACTAGATGACTAACTAATTAAAATTTTAACTCATTATAAACTAAACATTAATCCATCGAATTTTTTAGAAACACTTAGTGCTGCGATAACAATCAAAATGGACTACATATAATTTCATTGCACGGGTTAAATTTTACTCTTATAAGGGCACAGCACCACGTAAAAAGGCTATCTTCTCTGAAACCAGTAAAAATACTTAGAAATAACAACGCCTTCTTTTAAATAAGTGACGCTGACAATTGCACAAAATATTAAAAATTACAGCCCCATAAATACATAAATTTACTTAACCAAATATTCCTGGGATATGATTTTTCTATGACGTCCATTGATAACGTCAATCGACGTGTTTCCCGTCTCGCCACCTCAGCTTAGACCTCTCGAAGGCCTCTTTGATACAGGACCTGGAGGTTTGGAGCTGTATTGAATGTTTCTACTAATGTATATAATATAATAAATGTATGTATATAATAATTAAATACTAAGTCTTCCCTCTACATGCAACCAGCGACCTCCGTAAAGGAATGTCCTAGAATTGTTTACTGACAAGCCTTTCAGCCTCTAGGTATGTATGAAATGTAATTTTTATTATTAGATTACTGGCCGCGATCCAAACAATAAGAATGTTGTTTTTGTATTCAATGGCTGTGAGTGTGTAAGATTGCTTGTGTGTGCGCTTGAGTAATTATGTGTCTGTGTTTATGCATCTGGATGTGTATGTTTGCGAGTGTTCGTTCATCTGTGAATGCATATATACCTGAAGAGCGATTGGTGCAGAATATAGGCTGATACGTGTCCGGCGTCGACGTAGCGCACCTCAGCTCCAGGCCAGATCTCCTCTAAAGTACCGACATCCTCTCGCGGTACATAGGCGTCGTGTTTCGCACATACCGCTGTAATTAAACACTTGAAATATAGTCGCTTGAAACTTTATGATGACGCTCTAATGGTAATCTTCTTGGGGAAAATTAGGACATATTGAGTCAGTAACAATACAATGTACCTACAAAAACTCACCTATGATAAGAGATGTATCGAAGGGCACAGAGAAGTTGCTTAAATGTGTACATTCGTCCATAATTCCGCGCATAAACTGGAGTGCCTCTCTGTCCCTCCAATGGATTTTACCTATGTCTATCTTTTTTCCAGATTTCATGAATGGCAGGTTCAACCACAGGTCTGAAGTGAGATCTGACACGTTCCATGATTTGCGTTCTTTTTTAATTAATGACGTTGAAATCTTCTCATCAGGAGTTGCCAAAGCTTTGTTCCCATTAGAAGATTCTTTGTTCTGATTTACTGTATTAGAGTTTTCTATCGTCGGAGTTATTTTGACGGTTTCGTTATTGTTGGGATCCAATGATAATTTTACGTTCGACATGTCGTCTGGAATTGTAGACATGTTTGCTATATCTATCAAATATATAATTTTAATGACAGGAAAATATTAATGTAAAATTATTTCTTTGGACGTTTATAAAACTTACCTCTATGATATTTAAGTAGGAACACTTTAAGTTTCCCGTCGTCCAGTTTGTTTATAAACTCAATGTCTTGGGGCTCCAATTCGAAATGTTTATTGGATGTTAATTTGTTATATAATATTTGGCTTATTTTATTATCACATAGAAGTTTTTTCAACTCTTCCTTTATTAACTCATCGCCAACGTTTACGACACTATTAACACTATCTGGTAAACCGATTTTATTGTCTAAAGTGTGTTTATTGTCCATAACTTGAGCATTTGTTTTGGCGTTCTCCTTATAAGTAATGTCCATCTTCTTAGTTCCGACGTTAAATTTCAATGAATCTATAATATGATCTGTATTTGTCCGCGGTTTCATAGCGGCGCTGTTTTCCATGGTCTGTGTGTAAGTTCGAACAAATTTTTTGCCGGCAAGAAAAGCTTCGTCCACTATTGTAACCATTTTCGATAATTTCTCTCTGTAGACGCCATCAGACAGATACTGGTCTTCTAACAGGTCCCAGTTAATGGAATGGGACATTACGCCCTAAAATCAATTTCAGAAAACTAAGTTAAGGTGAACTTAACACCTGGAACTTTTTGTGTTACTGATTATGAATTTATAACCTGCAAGAAGACCGCAGAAGCTGTCGACCACGACAGACATGGAACTAGAACGAGTGGTTTAGGCCAATTAGTTGCTGCCAAGGAAGCCATCTGTTGAAGAATTCGTTAATATTTTATATTGTTCAGTTTTAATGATACAAAAACCATTGGTTCATTTATTAGATTACTACTATAACAACAATTTTACATGTCATACAAAGGTCCTAGTGATTTTAGTTAAGTAATTTAAGAAATTTATAGTTCTAATAATTTAAATATACTACAACTGACATGGCCACCCATCGACAACCCTGTGACACCCAGAGGGCCGAGGCCGTTCCGCTCGCACCAATGAAATAGAACCAGTGATTCCAGGATTAGACAGCCGCCCATCACGAAGATGTCCGACACATTGTGAAGTGAGGATCGTCTATCAAAATTATAATATTATTATAACAATAACAAAACAATAACGCTACGGTATTTAGAATTATATATTTCAGGCATAAAGCATTTTTGATCTGAGCATAGTCTACAGATTACAGTTAGATAGCAAACTACCCACCTGTTTTAATTCTTTCTAAAGAATAATCGTATTAAAGTAATATAATTTTTCCAAACTTATTATACATTACTCACACTTGATCAGTAGGTTTTCTGAGTCCATAAAAAGGATTTTCAAGTATGATACCTCCAACACCGGCCTCTTTTAGTAACGGTTTCACCATAAGATTTCTCCGTCGCCAAAAAAACTATTAAAATATTTTATATAATATAGTCAATATTGAAAAATACCCGTTTATTTCACTAATGAAATAATTGGCAATGCATCACAATAAAATTAGATCCGTAAATATTTATAACTTGATTCATTACAGACGAATGTGAAGAGTTGTTTGTAAACACGTAGTACCAACATCACCAGCCAAAATTGTGTTCATACAAAACGTGTATATGTTGTAGGATATCCAAGCTATGTGAAGACTTAAAGACTTAGAAACGTAAGAATTTTAAAAGACTGTATAATGTATGTACTACTTTTTAAATTACTTCTTATATTCAACTTAAACTTTAACCACTTTAAATATTTTTTTTTAACAGGACAGTTATTTGCATATTGAATCTTGACTACCGGGGCATACATATAAGGCTTCCCGTAAACCCATAGAAACAAAATATAATTTTATTGGCTGAAGTGATCATGAAACAATTATTTAATATCATTTTGAAATTCAAATGGTTAAGAAAATCATGAAATATCTTTATTTTTTTTTTCAAAACATAAGTATATATATATATATATTTTTTTTAATCCATACACCAGTATTAAATTTGCTCATAATCCAATCAGACATTAGTATTCATTTAAATTAAATTAAGACTTGCCAAGTGGTCTAGGAGAGTGAAAGTATTTTTACTTCTTTTCAACCACTTTTATATTAAGACATATATAATTAATGATGTAATGCTTATCACTTTCAACACACTGATAAGGTTATCTTTAGTGTTTTTAATCAGACATTTTGTGGAAGGGAAAATTCCTTGTGTCAGTTGAAAAACAAGCCGAGATTTAGAAGAAAATTCTTCCTTTTTTTGGTTAGTCTTCATATACTACAATACATAATTTTTAAATCCTATAAATTGCATACAGTAAACTAATTAATATTTTGTGATTTTCTGACATGTATGTATGAATTATGTTATATATTTTTTGTCCATACAAAGTGTACATAGGAAGAATTTATTCTTACATGATCACCTGTTCCAGCTAGATGTAAACACACAGGCTTGCATCGCGGGTCCGGCCAGTGAACTGGTAGTAAGATTTGAAAGTGAGCTTTCTGAGCAATTTCTGGAACAATGCCTGGTAGATACCTTTCCAATGGTGTTAAAAAATATCCTTCCAGTAGCCGACAGTCTGTCATATTTTGTTCCTATTGAATATAACAGTAAAAATAATAATTGTACAATTTTTGAAATCAAAACCTAAGACAAACAACTTGCAAGGTTGAAGATTTATCAATTTTAGATTTAGTTTGACTGGTTTGAACTTACATAAATAATGATATATAACACTTACTTTTGTAATTGTTACAGGATAATCTCTTTCAACTAATTTAAAGCACTCATCTCGATTAGACACAACTTTTCTGAATTCGAATAACCTACAAAGTTTTAAAAAATAAAATTAGTGCAAAATATTTTTGTACATTCTTACGTAATTTGAGGGTCACATGAAAAATAACTTGATATTATATAGAATAGCTTTAGGAATAGCTTTACCTTCGCAAATTCTCTGGTTTACCCCATCCTTTCGTAAAAAATTTTGTCAAAAGTATACTCCGGTACACAGCATCTAATTTGCTAGCGGACATTTTCGAAAAATGGGCGGTTGTTAAATGGTTTGTTTAATTTAGAACATTAATATTTTTACGGTGTTCATTATCCGTCAGTACATGTATTTTGGTGTAAATCATATGTTTGTCATGTAAATGTCACGTTCACGCAATGTTCATGTTATGACATAATTACTTGTCACTGTCAATTTTCATCTGTTGAGCTGCTTTGCCTTTACAATAATTATTGCATAATGACATTGGTAAATATTCAATAATTTTATGGGGATGAAGCGATAGCAAAGAAAAGAATATAAATCATAGAAAATATGATATTTAAGAATTTAATTGCATATATATCTACGCTTATCACCTATATAACAAAATTCAATCTAACAAAAAGCAGACATACTAATTTTACAATAATAAAAATAGTATTTATTTTAGTTTCTCAGAAGTCTACATAAAACAATATTTAACGATATGTAGGAAATAAAAAAGCATATTAGGTACAAAACATGTATTGCACACAAATTGTTGTTTAAAAGCAAATTTTTGCGCAATTTGTTGGAATTTGAATATTAAAAAAAAACATGGGTGATAATTCAGGTCCTTATAAATAAAATGAGCAGTTAATTTTTTGCTGTAAAATATATTTTTGAAAAGTACTTAATGACAAAATGACTTAGTAGTAGGTGTCAATTAACTTTTTAATTTTTCTGGTTTTTGTAAAGCTGTAAAATAGAAAATTTTTGTTTACCTATGTAGATATTGGGAGTAGGATTCTTTCTTAATTCCTTTTAAATCTTATTTTTTAATTAAGGTGGCTCTAATTCATTACGATTATTATGACTGCATTAGAGTGTTCATGTTTAGTCTCGCACGAACAAAAGTTAATATTAATACTATGTGGAATTTCTATTTTTTTACTACTCTCCAACAAGCGTTTTTGTTTCTAACGCTTCATCTACGTAAAATCATAAACTTTTAGGTCTGATACTCGCGGTCTTTCCTCCACAAAAAATAACTGCTTTGAATTTTTTTTTATTTTTTTTTACATAGATATGTTATTGTGAATTGTTTTTAGAAATACATCAATTCTTGCGCTAATTGTTCGTTGCGTGTCTTCTATGGTAAAATTTTAGCAATAAAGTGGAAGTAGTTATGTCTCACTTATTTTTTTTTTAACCAAATGTCGCTACAAAATTCTTGAAACTTTAAATAAAACATACATATGTTTAAAGATGTGTATTAGTTAAAATTATATCTACCTTTTATCATTATATGTTTTATTAATTTTTTCGACGATGGTTAATATATTCCCTATTTATTTTAAATCGTATTTTTAATATTCCTCGACGAATTACTCTATGTAAAGGATACAGCGAAGTTGGATGCAAATTTTATTTATCTAACTTTGATTATGTTCGTCTTCACATTTAATACTGAGAAAAATCTTACCAGAGAAACTTTTCATTTTCAGATATGCTCTATATCTATAAGATAATAACCCTTTTATTACATGAACGTCTTAAACATTGAACGTCTTTGTCAATTTTTTTTTTTGCCATGACTAGCATTCGCATAGTTTTTTTAATCTATATTTATATACATTTCAAAAAATACGCTAAATTAGGTTTTCTACATAGGGAATAAAATACATAGGGAATACATTATTGAATGAAAATAACATGAAATATCTATTAAATATATTATGATATATAATGCCTTTGAATCTTTTAATATGTTAATAGAGAAAAAAACAAATATTTTTGTTATTGTCTCGCAGATGTAGTTCACAAAGAGAAATTACGTAATCATCGTGGGATGAACGAGTTGGTTTCTTGCCAGGTAACATATCCTCAGTGACCATCTCTATAAACTTATGATAATATTGATATTTACGACTGTTAATAGGCTTGATTTGGTTTAAATGTTCTTCGATTGTTATCGTTCAAATGTAAATTTAAATTTTTTAATAATCATCTTTAAACGATGTCTGAACTAGTTCTGTCATGCGTCTATATCCTTTTTTTTATTAACATTTACACTTAACGCATTAAAATATAGATTTGTTAGATGTCTAAAATCATAATTAGGTATTCATTTATTACTCTCGTGTACAGACTTTTTCTTCTTTAAGGGTCTTAAGAAACTGTATGTAATGTAACTGCTATCTTCGCTGATACTCACAATTTTTCCATTTAGATATCATAAGAATCGCCAGCTTTAATTAAGAAAAATTAAGTAGATACTTAAGCTTTCAGAATAATAATGAATATAAGATATAAATTATTCATAACGTATGACATGGTGATATGGGTTTTTCTAAAAAATACAGATGCCTTAATAATACTTGATTAATTATAGTTTTTACGGAAAATTCTAAATGTTTTACGAATTGAAAATGTATTTATTGGTTTGGCGGAAAAGTTTGTATGTTTCTCCCATTAGTAGAGGGCTTTTAATTTAATTTATTGAGTAGATTGGTTTTCGAATACAAATATGAAACAATATTATATTCTAACTAATAGATAAGCTTAAAATGACAATGAATTTATCCTTACTCCGAAGTCCTTCTAGCTTCCTTTCTTTTGTTCTAATTATGAAACCAATTGACAACTAAATATGCTGATATATCTGCCTGTGAATCCAAGGCTATAAATTTTTTTTTCATGGTATAGAAGACAAAGGTTCAGGAAACCTACGATGGTGTTATTCTATACTTACAAAAAAATATTAAAGTGTTATTTATAAGGAAACAGACAGCCGTATCCAGAAATATTTTTCTGTATTTTAAGAACATTTAAAAATATATATATATTAATATTATCTCATATGACACGTTAAGACTTAATTACAAAAATTAGATCATCGATTTAGATCGGTACAATAATATAAGGAAATCTGATTAATTATTTGCGGATATGAAATATTTTGATACGTAAATTCGGCTGTGTTTTCGCGATGAGTGGGCGAAGGCTGTAGCTATAAGGACGGTGTTGATGTGTCGAAGGCATGTTTCCCTCTCGACCACACGGTCGGACGGACACCTATTCTGTGGACATTATATTTTTTAGACTCATTCCTGTTATAGTTTTTAGAATCGTTATAAATCCGGACGAGTGAAGTGAGTTCTAGATTAAAAATTTATTTTAATATACATGTCGTGTTGTATTAAATGTTCTATTTAATTAATTTATTTATTAGCTGCGAATATTTGGTTACATTTTTATGCTACAAAATATTATTTTTTTGTACATTATATTATTTATAGTTTTGTATTTTCTTCTTCTAGATGGAGGGAAAAATAACTTTCGTAGCGTCTCTGACGCTTTTAGTTCTAGTTTTTGGTGTTAACGGTAAGTAAAACAAATAATTATTGTCCTATAAATTGTTGCCTTAAGTCATAGAATACCAGACTTTAATATAGTTTTATGTTTTACTCAGAAATAATATTATATTATAATTTTAAATTTTATAGTAATAAATTATGTGTTGATGTTATAAGGGCTCATTCTCTGCAATATCTTTCAAATTTAAAACCGTTTTTATGCATAATAAATATGAGTTCTAAGATAGAAAAAAAATTATGATCGGCGCGAATTTTACTTTGTAATGTTTTGTAACTGTTCAATAATTGATAGTTTCTTATATTATGACGTATTAAAAAAATGTATTTGCTTTAATGACGGCATGTTATTAAAAAGCCACGCGGAACTGAACTCCATACATTATTAATTTGCAACTAGACGAATAAAAAATATTCAAACTATTGAGTTCAATGATGAAAAATTGTGAATTAAGACAAAAGACAAATTAGTAAAGACAAAATTTAAAGAAAATTAAAGAAATAATTTTATTTCATACACCTCCACGATGTTTGTAATAATATATAAAGTTAAAGCTATGTTACACTAACATAAAAGTTTTTGGCTGTTATACGAAATTTACTTTTCGTTTACTTAAATGATGTTCAATGTCCGGACTTGAGGATTGTAGTACAGCAATTAAGTTATAATATGTTTTTTAATTTTTAACAACTGACTAAAGACCAAAAACTTCTTTCCTTAAAACGTCAGGTAATTTTACTTATATAAAAACTTTATTGTTAAATTAACATAAAAGGAGTTTAAATCGATTCCTCCGCCTACATAATCTTTAAAAAAATAATGATTGTAGCGTTCTCGCAGCTGATCTTATTAACAATCCAACATATGTTAAATAAAGCTTCCGAGCTCCGTATCACCAAGGACATAAGGTCTCGTGTGGGCGATCTCGTTTGCACCCTTATAAGGTTATTGGCAAGGTTGCATAACAACTCACAATACCATAATATTATTATTATTATGCAAGAAAATATTAAATGAGAACAGAATAATGTGTCAACTATTAAACATACTTGACCTTTGGGGATGTTTATTTAAGAGTTATTTGAGATCAATGAAATACAAATTTCGCAATTTGATGCGATATGACTGTAAAGCTCGTTGCACACGTGACGGCTAATTAAACGCTGATTAATATTCAAATGAGATTTTATAAAATAGATAACTGTATTGATATAACTAACATTAACTGATTCCCTAAGAAGTTTGGCCACGGTACGGCTTAAGTCATGAATATTTCATAAAAGTTCCGCTCTAATACCCAATATCATGATCAGCCCAACGCTATTACAACTACCACCCTCGAAGCTACTTTCGGGGTAATCTATACGAGAACGGGCGCTCCATCTCCGATGACCTTGTGACGTGTGGCCCAAACACCTGTGGGGTCGGTGCCCACTGCACCCACGGTAGCGTCAGACCTGTCTGCGCTTGTCTTCCGGGCTACTCTGGAGACCCACTGTCACAATGTATCAAGATCGAATGTGTTGGTGAGTTTATTATTTAAACCTTCTATTCCATAACGTTTTATATTTATAAACTTAGGAAATAGTTTAACAATTTAAAATAAATTTTGTTTTGCATCTACGAAATGTTAATAAATATCCTATTTTATTTTAGATAACAGTGAATGTCGCGGACATCAGTCCTGTGTCAATCAGCATTGCGTTAACCCTTGTGAAGGTGCTTGTGGAATAAACGCTAATTGTGATGTAAGTTCATATATTTGCTGTAAACTTTTTATAAAGTTTTTAATTGTATGTAAGATACTAAGTTGGTATTTGCATTCAAATCTATATTTTAAGTGACTGGAAACAAAAACAAGCGAAAAGTTGCAAAGATGTGCCTAAGAAAAATCCCTATGATATATTTTGAAAGTAACTCCATTAAAATGCCTTTTAATACCTTGTTTTGGATGATAAAATTATTTTTAGTTCCATTGGTTAACTTAACACTTAGAAAAATTGCATGTTGTTTATAATCTAGGCCAATATTTTGAATCTAGGTCCGCCAGCACGTTCCCGTGTGTACTTGCCCCCCAGGCTACACGGGCAACCCCTTCTCATCATGCCGAATTGCTGATCCAGGTAAATTATATTACAAATTACAAGCATATAAAGTTAATAATTGTATCATTCGATTAACACGATATCATTTTCAGAGGAGGCTTGTCACCCGTCACCCTGCGGCGCTAACACCAAATGTCACGTCGCGAACAATCAAGCCATTTGTTCTTGTCTTCCCGGATACAGGGTATAATTTTGACAGATACATCGATTTTAATTGTTAATTTTAACAGCTGTATATGATTTACAATTTCGTTTATACTTTTCAGGGTAGTCCATTGACAGGCTGCCGACACGAATGCGAATCAGACAGTGACTGCGGCGCGCAGCAGTCGTGTCGTGACTTCAAGTGTACGAGCCCTTGCAGCGATTGTGGCGTCAACGCGGACTGTGAGACGGTCGCCGCACACCGCGCTGTCTGCAAGTGCCCTAGGGTGAGTAGACTTAAAACATTTGTATCGATGAAGTCATCACAATGACATTGACTAAGTTCTACTTAGTTTAATATACTACGCGAATTAATGCAATAAATAATAATTAAGGAATGGTCATACATTGTAGGGCTACCACGGCGATCCATACAGAATTTGTTCAGCTGAATGCACATCCGACAGCGAGTGCCCTAGCTACAAACCGGCCTGTGTGTACAACGCCTGCGTCAATCCTTGCACGAACGCTTGCGGTGTGAACGCGGACTGCAACCTACGCGGTCTGACGCCAGTCTGTTCCTGCCCTAAGACCATGACCGGCGATCCATTCACCTTCTGCAGGCCTTTCGAAGCGCGTGAGTAATGAAGTATTACTCATGTATTCATTGATTCTATAAATGGCTCGGGTCGACTTACGGAAGTCAATCGTGTACATTGTTTCATGACAATAATCTAAAATAGGATAATAAATTATTGATTAACATTTAGTATTTAAAACATTTAACATATTAAAATGCTTTCTACTTCCTATATACCTTATAGGTGATCTGTGCGAACCCAATCCTTGTGGGGCGAACGCTAAATGTACCCCCGGCCACGACCGTACCGGCGCCGAACGCCCAGTCTGCACCTGCCCTACTGGATACCGCGGCAACGCTCTAGTGTCTTGCGAAAAGGTTTGATATAAATTAAAATATATTAAGATTTTCATTGATATGATATACTTTAATATTATTACCACAGCTTAAATATGATATTTTTTATAATAATTTAAAAAAACAATATCCTATCATAATACACGTAAAATAATGTCATCCAAATATATACTAAGAGTTGATGGCATTTAAGACTGAATGCCAAAGTAATGTGTGTGTGTGTGTGTCTAGGGCGAGTGTGAGCTGGATTCTCAATGTCCGGATCACTTGGCCTGCGTTGGCTACCAGTGTGTGGACCCTTGCCTTGGGAACACTCAATGCGGCTCTGGAGCCGTTTGTATGGCGCGACGACACATCGCAGTATGCACCTGTCCAGGAGGTCGGTACAGATTATAATGGAACACCACCCTCAATGTTATATCGTCTATATACGACTATACATGTACAGCGTTGCAGAATTTGTGAAGCGTTAATATTGTAATGCAAAAATGTATTAATGAAAAACTTTTAACTCTCCGTATGTAAGACTCGGACTAAGTTAACAGGATCTCCGATTATTTCATTCTCTTCATAGTCTTCCTATAGGGAAACTGAAATAATTAATTGTACGGAAATACTCGACTTTTCGTTACAGGTTTAAATAAATAAAATTTAATGATGGCCCTAAAATTTCAGATCACCACGGAGACGCGTTGGTTAACTGTTACCAATCTCACTCCGAAGCAGTAGCCACACGTTACTATAGGTTCAAACGCAACGGAAACTTCACTGAGCCATTGAAAGAAGAAGAAGAAGAAGCCCCTTCAGAAGCTCCCGAAGTCGTTGAATTGGCTGAAGCTGTGACGACCGATGACAAGAAAGAATAAATTTGAAATTAATGTGATTCCATTTTCGAAATTGATCCCTTGTTCTAGAATCAACGGATTTCTCTTTAACACTGGATCGATAAACTGATTTTATTGAATGAATATAATTGATTTTAACATATGTGTCTGTTTTATTTATTCTTCTTTTTTATAAAGTCAAACACCGTTTATTAATACCTATACTGTCGGCATTCCTTTTTTATATACTTTCATTTACGAGGTGAATATCTTTTTTTATATATTTTAATGTTTCAGTATTGACGAAAATTATACGAAAGACTTACCGACTCCTTCTCTCTCTCCTCTTCTGCCAGATCGAAAACTCTGGAAAAAGATATCAATTAAATTTTATTTATTATAAATGTTGGACAGTTGCGCTTTTCTAAAAAAACTGATATTTGTCAAACTGAAATGTTTTAGGGTTATTTTTTGCACATATGAAAACTATGCTAAAAGTACAACAAACAAAATGTCGGGTATCAGCTATTACAGTATCATAAGTAATATTGATTTTTCTATATCTTTTTTATTTAAGTTACTTTGCATAGAAAAAAGAAATAAAACAAAATAGATAAAATGATATTATGACGGATAGTAATATAACGGAGACATTACTAATATTTTCATAAAGAGAGTTTATACTTATATATGTATGTGTATTAATTTTTTTTTAAAAGGTGAAAGTTGGTATATTTGTAACGTTAGCTTCCAGATTTCCTTGCTGTTGGTTGATGAACTGTTGTAAGACAGGGAAAGAAAACGAAGAACAGAAAACGCTATATAGCCGGTTCTAAAAAATATGAAAATTCAAAACATTAAGTTAACTTTATATTACTAAATTATTAGATCACACAGTCTTAAGAATATGTGCGTTATTATATATGTTATATTAATTAGCTATTAACGCACATATTCTACTACTGTGTTATAAATAATCCAATTTTATTTGACTCAAGTTCACTTTTGGAGGAAAGATATTTGTGAAGAGCAACACTGGATTTCTAGCTTTACATTTAGTGGACTTACGAGTTTGCAGAACATTAATACAGTTATGAAAGAATTAATGAAATATGTATCTTTTAACGAGTTAATAAGGGAAAGACAAGATTAACAAAAATATTATTATGCTCTATCAAATAAATATAACTGACAATTATAAGACCAATGCAAATTTTTATATATTCTTCCTAGGTCTTGTAATAGCTTGATCAATTTGTGGGTACGGGTAGCATAATTTCGAAATAAAAACGATTATAAATTTTAGTATTTTACAATTTTAATATTAAAAAGTATTTCAAAGTAATTTTCCCTTAAAATGTTTAATTCATTGTGGAGATACTTTAAAATAAACTTTGATAGATTAACATGGTTCCCTCTATATGTAATAAAATTTTGTATACTAACCAAGTAAAAGTAACAATTTCATTACTTACAAAATATAATTTTAACTAAAAGATTCAATGTAATTACGAAACGCTACATCAACTTTGACGTTTTGTGGGTTGATTAATACGTCCGTCGTCCTGTCGTTCGATTATCGAATGATGTGAGAAACAGTATATTTTTATTATAAGATTATCAAGATATTTGTAAATATATATGCGAAATCATGTCAGATATCAATATGGAGAAGTTTGCCGTACCAGAATTTGTGCCAGAAAGATATGTAAAAGAGTTAACGAAGTCGTGTGTCGGAGGGGAGGAGCTGGCCCAGCAAAAGGAGAAAATTAAGAACTTAGCCGAAGAAACCGCAAGTGCCCTAAAGAAAAATGTTTATGAAAACTATATGCAGTTTATTGAAACAGCCACCGAAATATCTCACTTAGAAACTGAAATGTATAAGCTCTCGCATTTGTTAAGTGATCAACGAATTGTTCTGACGACTTTATCTCAGGCCTCAATTCTAGGAAATGAAAATACTCTATCTCGCGAATCACTCGACAATCATGATCTCGAAGGTGAAAGAGCGGAAGAGGAACGTAAAAATAAACTTACTTCAATCTCAGAAAAAGTTGAAAGTTGCATGAACCTCCTAGATTTCCCTGACAGACATCTATTACATGAAGGTGATTTACTAGAGATAGACGCTGAGGAGAATACTGCCTTGCAAAGAATGCATGTCTATTTGTTTAATGACTGTTTAATGCTCACTTCTTGGATTTCAAATCGTCGTGGACCCATGAGATACAAGTTTCAGACTAGTTACCCCATCAGCACTTTAGCTGTAGTTAATGTACGTGATTTAGGTACAGTAAAACAAGCATTTAAAGTCTTAGCCTTTCCTGACACCAGAGTTTTTCAATGTAATAGTATAGCAATAAAAAAAGACTGGCTGGATAAGTTTGACATAGCAAAAAAGATGCACATTGAAAAAGAAAATCTTAAACAGAAGAAAAAAGATTCTTTGGATAAACCTAAGCACGAGTCTTTAGAGTCACCAAGTCTTTCTGTGGAAGAAATACCGTCGCCACAAATGACTCCACTCCCAGACTGGGTGGTTGATGTTACAGAAGAGCTTGATGTATTAATTGTGGAAAGACATTTTCAAAAAACTTATGAGTTGATGATGGCTGCCCAGAAGACTTTGAATGAGGAGGAATTCAAAAACCATCCACAAAAGTGTGAAATATTGAAGAAGATAGACCAGAAACAGAAAGTATTGACTGAAATACTACTTAAGGAACTCGATGTCAATCATAATTGGAGTCCAAGGGGAGGACTGAGGTCGTCTCGGCCTCCTGTTATTATACTCAATAAGTTCAATTTGACTAGTCAAGCCTGTGAACTTTTCCTGGATATATGTAGTCATACAGTTAAAGCACATGTGAAAGGAGTTCAGCTAGAAGGTTCCATATACAGTTATGTTAAACAAGTGGGGGAAGTCTTTTTCTGCTCACTGAGCGATGCCTTAACAGAATTTATTGTACTATTTCCTAAAAATAAGTTAAGCGCTTTCATAGTTTGGGCTAGCATGCAACTTAGAATACTAATGAGTCAAATTATAAAACAAGTATTTACACCGCAGTGTGCATTAGATTCAGTCTTAGAATGTGTTCAAAGTTTGAGGGAGCAATGCACTTTATTCTGTGAATTTGGCTTAGATTTAAGATTTCAAATGAATAGCTGTTTACGGACTCCAATTATAAGGGCCCTGAAAGAGTATAAGGAAAAAATTATTGATTCCATGAAGACTAAAATAACCGATGATAAATGGACACCAGTAAACATGCATACAAAGGCTGGTATGAATAAGTTTTTAACACAAATGGAAAATTTGGGCCTTATCTTAGTTAGGTACGTCATAAACGAAACGTGGGTGGATTTATCGAGTAGCACTATATGGTTTGTGCAGTCCATCATAACAGTGCAGAATGTCGGATTAAAAATTGTCACGAAAGATATGATGGACGTCGTGGACGAATGTATATATTCAATATTTAGCTCTAGACTCATGTACTCTTCTGTGAACGACGTCAGTTACGCTCATAAAAATTACAAATTCATTCTGGATACGGTCCTGCCGCTCATATTGAAAAATTACAAACAGGAAGTCGGTTACGAAAACGAGAAATTATTAGAGCTAGCAAAGAAATACGGTGTAAACATCGCGCCGCCAAAGAAATCGAACATCACAAAATACACTAGCAATGAGTATTTATGAGAAAAGCTAAGTCAAAAACTACATCTTATGGTGTATGAAAGTTATTTTATTACGCTGAAGCTTTAATATTGTAATAAATAGACAGTAAGCATGCAAGATTTTTGTAAGTTTATTTAAACTGATCAAATTAAAATTGATATTATATGCAAGTTAAATAATATGAAATTTTAATAAACCTAAACTCATGGTTTATGTTGTTTTCATCGTATAATATAAGTATGTTTAATAATATTTCCTTGTGTTTTTTAATTCTTACTTTCAAATTCTTTTAAAACCTTATCGCAAAACCACTCGTTTCAGACAAGCTTTAAGAACAGACAATACTTTAAAAAAAATATTTACTCTAAACAGAAGAATATAGTACCTTTAAGGTGGTTGATCGTATTTTAATATAATTAGTATTTTGTATAAATAAAAAAAAAGACAAGTATTTAATCATATATTTCATAACATGTTCAATATATATAGGAATGCGTTCCAATAGATTACATAAAAAATAAACATAAAAAGCAGACTAATGTTCTTCCATCAGGGACTCGATAAAAGTGTTGCCATTAATCAATTTGGTAGTAAGTATTACAAATTCCACATTAGATTCTTCTTGCTGGCTGATACTTCTCAAAGCCGATATCTCGTGGTATGTGCAACCACCGATAAAGAAAACCAAAACCACCCTAGCGTTTTCCATTGACGAAGAATTTTCGCTGGAGATTGAGTTCCGACGTGTCATACGCGGCTGTAGACTTTGCAGCTCCTCTAACAGAGGTCCGGGGAGTGAACCAAGGACATCAGCAATAGCTGGAATAATAACATACTTTTCACCAAACATAATTGATTGATACTATTTAAGGAAAATAGCTGCCTTAATGAGTTTTCAATAAATTTACAAATATTTCAGATTCAATAAATAATGACGTTATTTCTTTCAAGGACAAAAAATATCCTGATCAATAACACGAACAATATTTCTAAGATTAATCCAAACTTTATTTCTGCCGCTAGTTGTGGCGTGTCTAGAATAAATCAGTTTCAAGGTCAACTGAGTTCAATGTTAAACCAATTATTAAGAACCTTCGGCCCTGAGGATGAGGCAACCGTCGACATCATTTTCTTCGCTTTACAAACATGAATATTCAAAGTCTAACTGGAATTAGTAACGTGCCTGTAGTAATTCCCTATGAGGATGCTTAAAATGAAAAATAAAAACAAAATGTTCTAAATTACTTTAAAATTTTCAGCTCATATTAAAGGATCAAAAGTCGATAGGTACTTATATTTATAAATATTTAATATTTAAAATCGATTAACATATTTGTATGGAACTTAATAGTATTAATTTAGTGGTAGATAATATTCATGAAACCGTTTAGAAAGAATATTATAGGCACCTGTATGATTTGTAACATATTCGAATATTGATAATAGCAGGGGTAAGACCTATTAGAGCATAGTTTTATACGATTGAACAAGAGGAGTACAATTATACCTGACCATCCTTTATTTTTGGATATATGTTCACTGAGTCTAACAGTCAACGGGATGTATTTGCTGGATAGATAACTCTTCTCTTTTGCTTCCAACTCAAATTCCTCCATAGTTAGATGTAAAGTCTGAAATTATTATACAGATATGTATATTAAGAATAAACAATATGTGTAAATTCTATGTCTATCTAAAAATATCAATCACATACCTTTCTTAGTACAGTGTAATGTCGTGGTCCTGTCTGTGCTTTTAAAAGTCCACATTTTTCAAGGTTGCATAGTGTGAGCCAGGTACTGAGACCATATACCTGGACCAGTTCACGTTTATAGTACTCTAAGACTTTTGGCTTCAAACCAGAACCGGTTACACATTGGAGGCAGATCAGACGAAGTACCTACAAGTATAGAGATAAAACTTATAACCTCCTTGGTTGGGAAGATATATTTTGATTAAAAATGTATCCTACTTTAGTCAAAGGCACTTTCTGTGCTATGAGGTCTTCTATAAAAGGGCATACTTTGTCATTGTCGATGCCATTTATAAAGTCTTCTTCACACTGGATGGTGTCATGGAATTCAAATGAATCTGTGGTCTGAAATTATAAAACAGATTAAGGCAATATCAAAATAATTAATTAAAAATGTTTATAATCACATTGGTCAGTTAGAAAAACACTTGTTATAATATTTAATCCAATTCTCACTTCTTTGATGTATTCAGCTATAGCTGTATGTGTTGCTAACGACTGTTTGTTTGCTAACATCTGTGGCAGACGGGAGACAAACTGTTTTATCTCCTGAACTGATTTGTCATTGTGTCTCTCATCCAATTGGGTCTTGATAATTCTTGCTTTCTTTGACAATTGCGCTCCTACCTGTGTATATAAGTGTTAGTAGACAAATCAAAATCCCCATTTTTGCAATATTATTAAGTATTGATTGGTTTTTAAAGACATTTGTTAAAAGTATTTCAGATTTTTATTATCTTGGAAGCTTGATCACCATAAAAACTTTATTTAAATCAAGTATGTACCGAAGTGAAGTTACAATCTCTCAGCTCAGCAAACAGTTCTTCGCTGGAGTTAAGAATGATTCTCTTTTTTTCTCTAGCTGTTACTTCCGGTCTAGCATCATCCGGGCTAACAAACTTGTGACCAGGAAAAGTGACAGTAGAACTCCTTATACCATACAACTCATCTGGAAATGTACTTAGTTTTAACAATTTGTAAAATCTATTGAAATGTTGGTAAATTATTTAGATATTAATAACTAATATTATACTTTCTTACTTCAAATTTCCTAACATGAAATATACTTTTACAAAAATCGATATTTATAGTTTTTTTACCTACCAAGAATAAAAGGGTATCCTAAATTTCTTAAATCCTAATTTTTTTTTGAGTCAATAACAAACTTAATTTTGTATGCACATTATTAAAGATGCAGCACAAAAAGATCACTGATCACATTACTTCGGAAGCTCCTTGGAACCAAATCACACTCATTTATGAAAGTACTACATTTCAAAATGACAAATAATGAAGAACAGCCAAGTGCAAATACAAATAAAATGTAGAAAGTTTATAATTTACAAATAGATTCTACTGAGTTACTGCAACTGATTTTTCACATAAAGGAACTGAATCAAATAATCTATTATATACAGTGTTCATACCAATTAGTCCTTCATATGTGAGTTGAGTGGCCATGACACTGGTGAAGTCTATGGCTCTATCAAGCAACAATAGCTGGTCGATACAGGAAGTTGAGACCCCTCGTGGACTACCCTGCTCTTCCTTATTCAATCTACAGAGAAGATCCCATACCTGGAATTATTAATATTATTATAAAATTTATTGAGCTTGTTCCTCAATAGAAAATTGTTGGATATAAATCCATAACTTAATTTTTTAGATAATTAAGTATTTATTGTTTATAAAAATTAAAGTCTTAAGGTGATAATAAAACAATTCTCTCTAATTAAAAAGTAGCTTTGGTTAAAGAAATGTATCCATAAGACAAGAACAAAATCTCAGATTGTATATTACATATAACAAGAGAAAAGGAATAAGCAAAGGAAGAAAACTTGTAGTTAATAAGACAAGGTCATTAATAATGGATATAAAAATTATCCATCATAGGTCATTTCAGGGTTTCTAGTCAAAGAGATTATTACTGTTAAGAATTTAACCACATATAAACAAAATACCCACTTGTTTAGCAGCTTCTCCTTTTCCATAAACTCTTGGTATGATTCCATACAGTTGCTGGATGGTGCGTATAGCTTGAGCTGCATTATACAGACAAGTGGGATCACCTTCCAAGTAATTTTCTCTGATAATGTGAATTAACAACGTTTATAGACACTTCATTTGTATAAACCTTAATTAAAATTTAATTAAATATTATATTTAACCTTAATTAAATATTATTAAATAAAAATGTTTAGTAAATATTGGTTTTATTCTTTTTCACATTGCAACAGACTATCTGACCGATATCTTGAGATTCAAAAGACTATAAAGGTGTCAGTTATGCTTCTTTGATATTTAACACTAACAATGTTTATAGCAGTTGTATATAAAAATAGCAAGTGCAATAGAAATTACCTAAAATCATTTTGCAGTTCCAGTGACATTACATCACTATCAAAGGGGAATATATCACATCTGAATTCTTCAATGGATAATGTTCCTAAAACACCTCGATTTTTAAGATGTTTTTCACACAGCTCACTCCTTCTTGGTACAAAGAATAGGTGGAACTCTACTGTAGTACTTTGTTTGTTTCTAAATTTAAAAAAAGGATTAATGGTAAAAAATATTGTTTATTTATAAGCATTACTATAATTTAGGTAATTCTACAATATGTATTGCTAAATGAATTACAGGTCATTGAATCATGACAGTGCATTATTGACTGTTTTCAAATATTTTATTTTGAAACTCAAACCTGAGGGAAAGTATGTAATCAGCAACTAAATCCATTAATACCAGCTTAGGCCGTGCTATAAATATAATGTGTTTCACAGAAATTGTAGGTAAAGTTCCAGGTTTTAGCGGAAATATATCAGCCACTTCATGTTCCATCAACAAGGAGTATTGGGCTACAAGACCTACAGGGTTAGCAAGCCATTCATCCCATATTATCAGCTGCAATAATATTGTTTTGTTAACAAATGCATAACAAATAAAATTACAATAAAGTCATGCATATAATGTAACTGGTTTGTTAATCTTCGTCTTCTTTCACTCACGTACTTTAGATCCTTCGCAAATATGCAAAAGATTTAACAGTTCCTTTCTCATTGTTTCTTGCAATATTGAAACGTTAAGTCGTCCACCCGATAGGTGGTTGCTCATTTTTGTCTCTTTCATAATGGAGACTTCAACGTCGTTATTACAGGATTATAACTTATATTATTCGAAGATAAATAATACCTACTAAAACTTGAAACAGCAAAATAATGATTATCGATAAATGTCACATTTGACACATGTCTAATGTCACATTTTGTCAGTTCGTAAATTATTACTTTGACATTGGCAGAACATTCCACCAACCAGTGTGATGAAATCACAATAGCATAACAATATAAAATATTAGGTATTTTCCAAAGAATCAGATATAATTTTAGGTGATGCTTCATACTTAATTATATTACTCCTTTTTTAAAATTAAGAACAAAAAAGAAAAAACATACGATTGATATAGGTGGTCAAGTTTATGTTTATTAAAAATGACAATCAGAAATTTTGATCTCTCTTTCGTTTTGTTGTATTGTTTTTTTTTTGTATATATCAAAAATAACTATATTTTAGTAATCATTAATAGAGGCAATTATTCTCTGCATACTAAACCAATGTTACAGAAAAAGACTTCCGAAGTACAGAAATCTATTTGGATGCCTAATTTTCCACAAATAAATAAATTTAATTTAAACGTACTGGGAATTCTATTTAAATAGAAAAGATGTAAAGTAAGACAAAATTTCAAAAAATTTCAGTTTTGAGCCCATTTCACACCTCCTTTCTTAAAGGTTAATATTCTCTATAATCTAATTATTGCCGGAAAAAGTGTTTACAGTTGAAAACAATTTAGGTCAAAACTGAAATTTTATACCCGGACGTGTAATTCCTGTAAGGAAATGTTATAAGGATTAAAGTTCTTAAACTTTATCTTTGAATACTTTTTAAAATGCAAATTTTAAAAGGCAGCAGACAAATTATTCAGTTAGTGAATATTTTATTACTTAAACGTTGCCGCTGCAAAATTACTTGCTTAATGACTTGAGTTACGCTAGGGTTCATGAAGTCGTAGTTATCTAATGGGATTATATAGTTAGCCAGGGCTTGGAGTTTGAAAATCACGTTCTACATACTGTTCTTACGCATGAGTGAACATTAGAATAAATCATAAAATAATGTCCAGATTGACACGAAAATTTTTACTTTGGTATTGATAGGCCTGAAATAATACTTTCTTTTCTAAGCAAATGAAAGTTTGTTGAAATATGTTTTTTTTTATATATGCTATTTTTCCAGCTAGTAAAAAATACACTATTTCATAATCGAGCGCCATCCCTGCTGTAGACAGACTGGTAGACGGATTAGGAATGCTACTATGTAGTATGAGGTTTTATAATTTATAAAATTACCCATGATTGACGTATATTTTATACCTGAATCCAAATATTTATTAACATAGATAATTAGAATCGTGCTTGATTTTACATATTTCTGACGAAAATAAAGTGAGATTTAAATATTTTGAGTTCATACAAGTTTTTTCTAAAATTACTGTTATAAATATTTTTTAACAAGTCTTGTCAAGTTTGGCAGACATAAATATTGTCAGAAAAATATTTATTACATACTATTCTAATAGTTGTAATTAAAAGACTTCAGTTTAATTTAAAAGATTCGATATTAAAATGCAGTAATGGTGATATAAATTGATTTAAAAAACTAATTACAGTTGTGTTGTGTTTCCCGTATCTGAACACGCGTTTCTGGTATAATGTAGAAGTAACAAATAATTACAGTGAGTGCGAATTGGGCAAGTTTACTTATATTTTGAAATATACTATTTTTCTGGTAACCCTATATTCTAAAGAGCTCTGTTAGTAGTACAAAAAATGCACTTTTAAGAAGTTACAATGAGCACAGAAAAACTTCTGCTTTTGTTTAAATATCAAATTAGCAGTGTCAGAGTCCGATTTTTCAAAGGAGGGAAAGAAATATTGATGCGGTATTTAATAAGGAGGGAAGGCGAAAATAATTAAAAAAAGTAATGAAATGTTTGTGGATGACCAATAGATGGGAGAAGAAACAATACATGGTTAACTAATATACTCATATGCTTTTTATCATTTTTTTTCATCGTGCTACTTAAAAAACGAGTTTTTAGGTATCTCTTCTATTAAAAAGTAATTAAAGTAACTAAGTAAATTAACAGTAATTAAAAATTCTATTAAACAGTATAAATTAAATGCTAAGTTATTAATATAGTAACGTAGTAAGTGTGTGGAAAATATCGATTTTTATCGAAAAATCTTGAGCTCATCGTAGTCTACGCCAAGGAGTGAGATGAAGGGTACACCGCACTACCTTGTATTACCTTCCATTATTATATGTTGACTGTGCTGAAAGACGTAAACCCGGAAAATATGAAACTTACTAATATACAGCTAACACAGTTGTTATGAATGACAAAAAACGCTGAGTTGATTTCTAAAGCATCTTTCCCGCGATATTACTTACGACTAAAACAATATTTCTGTTTATTTATTCAGAAATTTTCTATAAAATGTCTTTATTAAAAACAACAAATATTATAACACACTTTACCTACAAGTAGAGTTTGATGAGTTTGTGCGTCAAAACTTTTATTTGATAAGTTCTTGTAAACAAAACTTTGACATATATGCGGAACAGTTTACGCTCAATTGAAAGTATATCTTATGACCCCTTTTGGATACAGTGAGCTTTGTATTTGAAATAACATTTCACACAATCTAGCCAATCAGCCATTTTTCCAGCAGGCGGTACGTGCCAAAATTTCAGAGTAGGCACCCATATACATTAGATACTTATAGCTGGGAAACCTTATCACTCTCGTACCGCTAGTAGCGGACTGCGCGCGGCGCGCCATCGATTTTTGCGCCGTACAAACCATTTTCAACCATCAGTGATATTGTAAACACGTTTTCATGGGAACGCTGCGTTTTCGTATATAAAAGAAAGTGAAGTATGTAATTTTTTTTTATTAAAATATGCTTCTGACTCTACCGGCTCAAAACGACAATGGCCGCTCAAAATAAAGGTAGGACACTCTTTTATTAAAAAAAAAAAATTATAACATTCTTTCGCCGGAGTCATGCTTGTACTTTATGTAAATACATTGATAGTAAAGTTCGTATTATATAGGGCACTCTAATTGCTAATGTAGCTACGTTTTGACAGCCAGATAACATCGAATCGAGCGTGGGCGAGGTGATGTTTAGTAATGTTTTTTTACTGCATTACAATAACATCATTATTTTTTATTATATACGATTTAATATAAAAAATATTATTTATTGTTAAAATTGAATAAATAAATATCCAAGAGAACAACTAAAGCTATCAGTTTTATTTAGAACTAAAGAAAAGCTTTAAATTTTTCACTAATAAGATTTAAAAACTTTAATTAATTAGACTAAGATGACGTTGGCTACACATTATTAATATAAATTAATATTGTGATATGTCCTCAAGATATCACATTATGTCTTTTATTAAGGATAATGATCTTTTCAAAGGGTATGATTAATGTCGTCTATGATGTTGGGTTTCTCAGCGAAATATAAGAAGAGCCGGCAGCAAGCAATTCATCTTGGTTTTCGGTTTGGGGTGGATTTAAGATAAACGTGAGCTTAGCGAAAATAAATTACAAGTCTCGGTTTGTTGATTAGATTCTATCTCAAAAGATATTTTTAAGATTGTAAAAATTACTAGCGTTTTATGGCAGTTACACCCCCGAAAACTCTAAGTCTAGATTTAAAAGTATGTCTATTTTTGTATGAATATGTAGGTGACATTATAGTAATTTTTTCCTTAATTTGTTAGGTAAGTATATAAGGATAAAGTTGAGCATTACTGAATAACTATATTTATCGGTAGATTTGTGTAAAACGATAGTTTTTTTTTACCTAAAACTTCTTTCGGATTTGTTCACATCTTGTAGTATCTCAGAGTTAAAGGCAAAATGGCCGTTAATGGAAAACTTTTTTATTTTAATTGCATATAATAGCTATTTTGTATATTTATAACATGAGGTTTATATATGTAGGTAATATTAACTTATTAATGTAATATCTGTGACAGTAAAGTTATCTAGTAGGCAAAGTTGGAAGAATTTATTGTTATTGGTAAAATAGATAAATGGATCTTCGAAGGAAACTTAAAGAAATACTTATAAGTTTAGATAAATTAATGTAGTTATTCCTTTATAATACTTACCACTTAGGCACTTAATTCTAAATCCGGCTTGTCTCGCTGTTAAGGGTTACACCCAGCGGGAGTATGTTTCCATAATTATATACGAGTATAGTATGTACTTGCTTTCTATGTAGAAATAAATGATGTCCCAGTAAATGAAGTCCCAAATAATTTTATTATATTTTTTAATAAGTGCAATGTTACTTATCCATAATATCCGGTTTCAATAGATAGCGGAGATTTATAGTTTATTATGAATGTAATGTAGATTACATTGTATTCACAACTAGCATATATTTTTATTATATAAAAATTTTCAATCCATTAGGACTTTTAGTATTCCCTAGGACCACTTATAAAGGGAAAATACATATATAATACTTAATATAACCTTATAAAGAAAATATTAATTCAACATATAACTTTACAGTTTTGATTTGTTACGTAAACTTTGTATTTTGATTCCCTTCATCCATGAATTTCCGGCAACGGGAAAGGGAAATTTAGCAATTTCACACTAAGCCACAGCGACGTCAGCATATGTTATATGTCCTATTTTACTTGTTAATACTCTGTAGGTATTAGATGCCCAGTTATATAAAGGCGAACGTTTGGACGCACGTCGCTTGTGCAATCACCAAATCTCCAGTGAATATATTTCTATATAAATTGTCGTAAAGACATTTTGAGCATGGATTCAAGATAGATTATTTTCCGTCCTATGATAATAGTGAACAGTTTATACTCTATAATGGTACAAAGGCTTGTGTAAATATAGGAATAGCTCAGGTTTCCGTAAGAAGGATTTGTAGATAGGTAGCGCATACGATAACAAACTTTAAGCCTTCTTTGTGAATACAATGTTTCCTTCATGTACATAGTCCTTATATAAATACAAGACATTAAAGTGTTCATAGGTCTTGTGTGTAATTTTCTTTAAGCATTTATTTTTTTTCAGTTGAAAGTGCTTCAGAAGAGATGCCGGCTAGCGATCCCAGCACGGATCAGAAGGAGCGTCTCATAGCGGCGGTTAAGAAAGAAGTGAAGCAGTTGATGGAAGAGGTAGTTGGATTATTATAACATTTGTTTCCTTTTTAATAACATATCTAGAATTTACTGAATTCATTATGTAAAACCTTCATTCACGTTAAACGTGTTCCGTATTTTCCACGTAAGTCATTCATTATATGTAAATCTCAGAGTTAGTTACACTGCATTTAAGTTCTTTTTAATTTATCAAAAACATCCATACGCTTAGGTTTCTCAATCTCAAAAGTTCTTAAAAGTAATTTAAGGCCGTTTTCTAAGAGGTTTTGTAAATATAAAGCAGCACGTTAGCGTAATGTAAGTAACAACCTACACTCGTACACGTCTTAATATTTCAATATATTATAACGAAACTATCAAGTGGTCAGAAATACTAGAACTTATAATTTAAAACTTACCTTTTTTTTTAAAGTTATAAAGCGTTATTCTATATCATTTCAAAATTTGAATTAAAAAGATGAATCATTATAATCCAAAGTTGTTAATTTCTTGATATAAAAAAAAAGTTAATAAGATATATATCCTTTTTTTAGAGCTTTTCTTCCTTCTGTTTTATTAAAGGATCAAAATGTTACTTACCAAGTAAGCATTCGACGGAATTCAAAAATCAAAAACGATTTTAAAATACATTTTATTATTGTGGATGTAATTCACATATTATTTAAAATCGAATACATTTTGGAAGATCATTTAAATATTAAAATAACTGCTTGACAAATAACTGCGTAATGAATTTATTATTTGTCGTTTCAGTTTAATATGATTAATTAATAATATTTAAGAGAGGTTCGATTTTATTACTTGATGTATTAAACAAATTAGGGTTTTATTAGGGTGAGTTAATTAACGGTTTAGTTTTTTTTTGGTTTATTTTGATTTTGTATAACTGGTATCGATCTTTTGTTAATTACTATTTGTTATTAACGTAAAAATCTTTCTGCGTCTTTTTAGGCAACTGAGTTTTGATGATTACGAGTATATTGTAATCGATATATCATACGACCACTTGTTGTCTTTAAAGAATTAGATTAGAAATGACGATTATTTTGTGTTGATATCATTTCCATTATTAACAGTGTGTGTTAGAAATAAGCGTTTATTTATTTTTATTAGAATTCAATTTCAAACTATTATTGAATCGTCTTAGAACATAATTGTTTCCCTCAGGCCGTAACCCGTAAATTCGTTCACGAAGAAAGTGGTGGGGTGACTGCACTATGTGGCGCGGTGGAAGCCTGTCTCGGTCAAGGGCTTCGTCGACGGGCCCTCGGTCTGTTTAAGACCAGCTCCACAACCGCCCTGTTGCATAAGATCGCTAAGGTATGTCTTGTCTTATTTATTTTTATGTAATATGCAACCCGAATTTTCAAAGGAATGCAGTACTTTATTTAAATATAAAACACACAAACCTGTGTGGTTTCTTTGACATTAGAACAGCAACATTTTTGCTATATAATAAATATTATCTTGAATTTAGTTTCGTATTTAGAGCGAGGCGAATTTTATATTATACATACTTGGTATGATATTTTGTAGTTACAACGGCATTGTCAAAGCGATATTATTATTATTTTAAATTAAAAACGTGCTTATATAACAAAATTAAATTGTATGTCAGAGGAATTATTGAAAGATTTTTTTTTTCTAAGTCCTTCAGAGTATCGATTTCAAAAAGGTGTTTGAAGTCTCTTGGGATTTAATAGTGTATTGAAGAAAGTTTGTACAGTGGCAAAAAAGACTAGCTTTAAATATATATTTTTAAATAAAAATGAAGTGGATTTTATCTTCATTCTTATTAAGAATTAATTAAAGAAAATTTTTTTACAACTTAAACCTCTAAGAGCGCTGAAGCAAGGTCCGGAAGTAATTTATTTCAGAGCTAATTTCATTTCAACGTTGTTTTATTTTAAAATTGTGCAGATGCTAACAAGGTTTGTTAGCTTGAAAGGGTTTTAGTCTCGGGGACAGTTTTATAAAAAGGTGCCTAGCATCTGGATTGACTAAACGAGCTTTAAGTCCATGTTTTAAAGAGCTTTTATAATTTTAGGCTTTTATCTACTTACTAATGTTAAAGTAGTAGTTTTTTGGCTCGGTACGTTTTTTCCTGAAAATGATAACGAGTAACTTAATGTTTTGTCATTTAACATACATCTACAATGTACATTTTCGTTTTTACACACGTACCATCACATAATCTCATCCTTACTATCTTCAGAGCTTTTTTAGCTTTGCAGATATCATTACTAGATTATCAATGGCGTAAACTATTCCATTAGACCTCTTTTTTATACTTTTAATTATGAAGAAACTAACTGGAACCTAAACTTTATAATGTTAATGTTAATGTTGTATTCTACAACGGTTTCTTATTTCTGGAAACTTGCTCTACTGTACTTCTATAGAATTCCTTTGTGATAGATGAACACGTGTCTCGCTTTGTGAATCATTCCTTTGTCATCTTACTGCCAGCGCGGCAACAAATGATTCCAACTTGTCTCTGAATCAAACCATTGTGGATGTCTTAATGGAAAACTTTCTTAGTATCTTATCGATTTTCGTAACAGTTTTGATTAAAATTATGTAAGTTAATGGTTGGATAAATTTTGACATCATAAAAAATTGTGTATTTCACGTTTACATGTTGTCAACTGTTGCTATCAATCTTATTTTTGTGGACGAGATTAAAAATTAGTTTTTCTTTAGAGTTAAATTCACAAATGAGAGTTTCATTTTGCCATTAAAGAACAAAATATATAAAAAATATACTTTAGAATCAAAATGCAAATTTTACTCCATTTGCAAAAGACGTAATGATGATTTTTATTATTTTATACTTTTTTTTGTAATATATTTAAACTCTTCGCACTTTCACGTAACTTGCTAACTATTCTATTTATCCTAACAATATAATCGATACTTCACTATGGTTTTTCTAAAAAAAAACAAGTTACAATTTTAATATTGCATTCTTGGGAAGTTAAAAGACAAAGTTCAGAAGTAGTCCTCTTAGCATTTATAGACAGATTCTTGCAATTGAAAAAGTACTAGAAAATTTATTGCCTCCGCGTTCTGAAACGACCATTTGAAATAGCTTTTGCAAGACAGTTTTTAATATATAAATTTAAAGTTTATTATTCATTTTGTAAAGATGTGAAAACTTACTACGCAGTAAAAAATTTATATCAAGGTGCAGTTGCAATTTAAGATTTAATAAAAAATTCTTAGTACTTATGTATCTAAAATTATGTGATTTGAAATATATGTAGTTGGAAGTGAGACAGATATTCTACCGTCGTTAAAACACTTTTTAAAGATTCAGTTGATTTAAAAACAAAACTCATAATAGGACCTTGCGCCACACAGCGATCGATACCTCATAATATATTAAAGAATACGTGCCACTGTTATTATATTAGTATATGTATATCTTTTTTAAATATGATGGAATGTATCAAAGATATCATAAGGTAACGTTCAATAGGCAACGTCCTTCAGTTATTCTATAACGTACGATTTGATTTCGTTTTAAAAATACATACATTTGCTTTTATGCGATGTGATATTATTTGATATATTAAACAAATGAAATCGTTTGTTAATTTATAATTGAATGTAATTTCATACAAAGAAATCATCTTTATTTATTTTAAATGATGAAATAAAAAAAAATTAGTGCTGATGCGAATCCTTTCGGTTTTATTTTTATTTTATTGTTTTTATCACATTCATTTATAAAGAAACGGATTTTTTTATATATAAATTATTTGTCAACATACACAGTAAACGAAGGCTTAATGTCTCTAAAGGATATGAAATTTTTTAACATAATAAATATTATGAAATAAAAATTATTCATTAAAAATATTGTGTATCTGTGGAACTTATTTAAAAAAAAAACAGAGTATTCTGTATTCCTTATTATCTTGCTAAATAACAACCTAGCGCCATTACGTAAACATTAAATTATTCATTAATGTTTTTTTTTTTTGGAGAAATAAAATGATGTTGTGTAAGCAGAAGTTTTCTACGTATTTATTAAATTGAAAAAAGTGCTTCCGAATTAATTTTTATTTTCCGAGCCAACTCGCTTACAAGTCATTAAAACTAAATTAAAAATAAATTAACTATGCATACATTTATATCCATTTAACATTTATTACTTCTGCAACTGATTGCATCTAAAACTTAGTTGTTAATAATTATTAGAACTACAGTCTTGCCTAAGGAACTAGTTATAGAGAATATATATATGTATATACATATGTAACCATACCCATGCATATTTATCAAAGCAATTATTGAGTGACAGCTTAGGACACAGTACCAATAATATATGTTGACATGTATAAGTATATGTATGTTATACAAATTTATTATAATATGAAGAAAACAAGAAACTTTTATATTAGGTTTTCTCTTTATTTAGATGTAAATGAATATAATTGTTACTGGATATCAAATATTGCCCGTCATATTGACGTAACAAATTTACATCTAATAAGCAAAACCGTCTTAAGAATTTTAGATGCGTCTCACTATATAAATTATTTATTTATATTTCATTTTCGTTCCTTTATAGTCCAATACACCTTTTTATTTTTTGTATCAATTTTATAACGTATTGTTTATACTATTAATATATGTTTATTTTAAAGTGTAATTTTTATTAAATCCCCTTTTTTATCTGTTTACATTTATATTTTCCTCTATCTATTGCATGTCGCATTACAGCCGGCCGCGAATAGAGACAAAGTGGAGGCACTCGCTCGAGTAGCCAAAGATAACGTAGTTGTACAAATGGTTCTCGTCATACAACTAAGTAATATTATATTTATTGTAGGTACATAACTGGATATTGAAATTAAATTTTTAAATGGATGTCCCGTCTACTATTGATTTCCCATTACCACTTTATAGTTATAGGTAACATTAAAAACACCATTTTAATAAAAATAAAGCTTAAATCTTAAATAAAAATCCGTTGAGTACTAATTATACCTTTAATTTATTCTTAAAATTCACATTTAAATGCGATCTTATTAAGCGACACCTAACATTTTAAACCTTTAAGAGTTAGTGTTAGTGATGTATAATGTTCTAAAAAATTGCTAAATAAGATATATTTATATTTTTTGGCTGTTGATAAGGAATGGATGTTGAAATGCAGATATATTTTATTGCATTTTGTCTGGTTATAGGTAAGCAGACACTTGGAAAAGTCTTAGGTGTTAGAAATTAAGTAATGCCTCCTTTATGTGTGATCTGTCATGGGTGTTCGAAGTATATGGCCGGCTTTGTAGTTCTTTTGTAAAAGAATTCCGTACAGGCTCTGAATAAAATAATTAGTACCTTCTTAACGACTTCATTATATTAGATACCTATCTATATTTATTTTGCAAGTATAAAAAATATTTTATACATAATTATAAAATAATAATAATATATAGTCGTTCTATAAAACAGATTTAATGAAACAGAGTGGTGGAATTGTTTTGAAGTCGAGTGTTGCGCATTTCACAATTGCTGTAGTATGGGGGCGTCATGTTTCATTTAGTATGTAAATATTTGAAATTGCTTGCATCGTTTGCTCGTCGAATAAGCCATTTGTAGTAACAAATTGTTCGTCCTCTAATTGAAAATAAACATTATTTACGTTCCGCTTCTGAAATAAAATATTAATAGTTTTCAGTGTATATTTAGGATTATGTTGATTTAGGCGTATTTTTGTAAAAAAAAAATTGTAGATGACCTTTCAACCGAAGTTTCTTATACCAGTGCATAGAATATAGTATACATGCTTTTAATATTTACTGCTAAGTGCAATATCGAGTTGTTGGAAACGATTCAATAATCACAAATAAGCTCACAGGACCGTAACTTGGCTCATATCATATAAAGTTTCTTGCCAGTTATAAACAATAGTATATTAAATACTCCTATTACTTATAGGATTTAAATAACGAGGCAAATCCCTTTTAGTTCATATTTCTATTTTTATTTTCATCAGTTGATTCTGTTATCGAGAGTAAATTGGCTTAAGATTTGAGCTGGTTGTTTACTCTTTTGTATTAATATTGAAAGTACCATTAGTGTAAAAAAATCGATTATATTTTACATTCTATGTAAAAGATAGACATTTGTTAGACGTTTGTGTTGTGTCACCGTCTGAGTGAAACAGAAGGAAATAACCTTACAGTAATTATGAACGTTTGTTAATATATGTATGTGTGTTTCTGGAACATCGAGTGTCAGACCTTGGATTTATTTTTTTCTCCATTCTTCCTTGACACAAACACCTCTTCCCATCCTCATTTGCAATCCCCCTTCCGAAGTCGGCAACGCGTCTGGCGTTTTAATCTATAAATATCACATTAAATACATTTTCATGATCAAAACTTATGCAATTTTAATGAAAATTGTTTTAAAGTTGTTCGGATAGCTTTTAAATTGAGTTGCACATATTCCTGATACAATATAGGTGTCGGTGTTGAAAATATGAGGAGCAATTTCCGTTTTAATATCAGATGACATTTAAATGTCAGTCTCGTGAACTCGCGGGTAACGTGTTTATCAACTGCTATATAAACATGGTACATAGCGTGAGGCTTTGATGCTGCAAACATGTTAACCGGCCGTACTCGAGTTCTGGCCAAACTAATTTGTCCAAGCTAATTCAGTTTGCTTTATTTGTGTTAGGCCGTAATAGTATCCCAATGACAAACCGTTGAGGTTTAAATACTTTAGGTCTAACCAGATTCGCTTTGATTAACCCTATAAATAAAATATTAGCTTCTGATTTAATTGTTATTAAGATCATAATTTCTGCTGCTGTGAAAGTAACTATATGAAAGAAATGCATATATAATTATTCATATTACAAACTGAAGTCTTTAAACGTATTATGATTTGTTCATAGATTCTTCTCATTTACAACATCGACCTAAATAATAAACGTTACTTTGTAATGAGGCTTTATTATTTTTTGATAACATGTAATGGATAGATTCTCTCAATATATGGATGTACTTAAATTGTTAGGAGTAATATTATATCTGAAGTAGGAGTAAGGATAATATTATATCTGAATCAGTTGTGAAAGTTTCCACTTGTTAGGGCGAAAGTAAATATTAAGTTAAAGATTGTTGGTTAAAAATATTACATTACTCGATTGAGTAAACAATAAAAGACAGTAACAAGCGCTCTTTGTATATAAAATATCAGAATCTTCAGTTTAAGTGAAAAGGTTTACCAATATTTTATGACTACAGGCTTAAGACAAGTTCCCAGTACATTTAAAACTGGAAACGCTCCATATGAAGTGTGTCCAGAGACACCCGTGCTACAGGTACATATAATCCTCAAATGATAGGTGTATTAAAGGATGCAAATCCGTACTGAGGGTACCTATTGTATATTGTACAAGACGTACGTCATACGCATGCCGGGTAAATACAATCAATATCAATCTACTCGTATGACATGTTTATTTGAAACTCAAATTGGTTTAGATGTTTTGAAGCCTTTAAACAAATGTTATTTCATAGGTTTCGGCAAAACAAAAAAAAAATAAAGAACAAATTGAATGTATATTCTTTTTTATGAAGTAAATTGTTCGTGTATTTTAAACTTAAAAAAGATTATGTTATTTTTACATAGGCATTTATAAATGTAATTCAAAGACAAAAAAATCTTCGAAATAGAAATATGAAATAATGATGAAAGCGCCGAGCCGGTTTAATACGTTTTATTTAACAAATGCTTTCATACATATCAAATATCGGACACTATTGATTAACTCGACATTTCTGATGTGTCTCCCAAATAGATCATGAATGAGCGAGTGCCTGTTAAGAATGTATAATAGGTAACACATATTTCAGATCAAATAAAGCTTGAACAGTCTTATTTTCCTTTGTAAAAGCTGGCCAGCTTTGTCTGTCATTTACAAATTAAGCACATGTACATATACTTACAGTTACATTGATATTGTTCATATGTGAGACATAATTTGTATTCGTGTAACAAAATTTTGTTCTGGATTTATAAATTTAAAATTTGAGGTAACTCTATTTGCTTATAATTGATTTAAATTGATAAATAAGATTATAAATAAAATTAACCCTAGTTTTTGAGACTTGTGATAATAATAAGAAGTATAAAGTCAGTGGTGGCCTAGAGGTTAAAGGCCCGTCTCTCATGCATGAGGGCGCGGGTTCAATCCTGGCAAGTACCAATGTGATTTTTCAGAGTCACATGTACATATCTACTTTCTAAGAGTATTTAGACACCACTGACAGATGGTGAAGGAAAACATCGTGAGGAAACCTGGACTTATAATTTTCCAATTATAAGTTTGAAATCACCAACCCGTCTTGAGCAAGCGTGCTGATTAATTCTCAAACCTTCTCCATGTGAGAAGAGGCCTTTGCTCAACAGTGGGCTCTGATAGGCTGATGATGATGATGGTGATAAAATTTTGAATCGAATTTTAGTGTTTGATTGTGGTTTAAAATTGGACAATTTTTTTTTACTGTGTATCCTGTAAAAGAGGGTGATTAAATAATTAATTCAATAACTTTCTAATAATTTTAGTCGTTTAACGTTGAAACTGGCACGAATGAGTTACTTGATCGAGTAATCATAGGCCAAAAATGTGTTGCATCATATTGGAAAAGAGCTGATACTATTACACTGATGGAACAATATTAATCAAACATAGTCGAGAACCACCGCAAAGATGTTCAAAATAAAAAGTCACGTCGAAATCGGTGAAGTCGTTTCAGACCTGCGTTACCACTGTTGTATACAGACGGAAACACACAGCATCACAATCAATTTTATAATGAGCCTCTTTCGCAAACGAGATTTAAAAGTAATATTAACGAGGTGTCACGAACGAAACGTGGGCGGTTACCGCTAATTACTATCCATAATTATTTACAATATACATATATATAAAATGATATCGATACAATAAAAAAGTTTCAGCCTGTATTATTGTTAATTTAAATTTTAAGAATAAGCAAATACAACATCTTACAATTCAAAGACTTTTATTTCCTAATAAAAATTCTAAGAATCTGAAGACGACACCTATCTATTGGTTTTGATAAAAGATCACTTTATTAAGCTGTTTTCAAAAAGAAGAGCTTTAAGTTATAGTATAAATGGACAGTAATTAATATGGATCTTATAAATATGTTTAAATTCAAATATCCGATATCTTTAAACAAATCTAAGAGATCAATTCGACATAAACATTTTTAATTAAAGGTTGCATTGTTTCAGAAAAAAGAAAAATAGATGTTAATAGTAATTTTTAAATCTTAACACAGAAAATCCGACTTTTTAAATCTATTATTTTTGCAATAAACTGATACGCGATGTTCTAAATTTCATGTTCTCAAGTAATATTTAATATGTAGTTAAAAAAATAGAGAATATATCAGATTTTTTTCATATTTCACTGTTTGGAGGATTTATTTAAAGGAAGCAATTTCGGCAGACTGAACTCCCAAACCACTACAGGCTAATAATGATTGTTTGCTAAATAATAATTGGAACGAAAGGTTAAGAAAATATTGTTACATTGTTTATAAGAAGATTGATTCTTTTCGCCGTTCTTAAGACTCTTGATATTTTATTGTAAATTTTAACTAAAATTGAATATCAAACTTGAAGATTTATGTAACAATCTTGCTCTTGAACTTTGTTAAGTCTCGACACGATCCCTTAATGCTTCTATATTGAATTTATTCTCCCAAATATATTTGACCTTGAACTGTTATCTGAGCTATTGATCGGGCGGACACTGGGAAAACTTCCAAGACAATCTGGATTTTATCGGAAGGGTATGCCAGATAACTTGAAAACTTTTGAAACAAATTGCATTCTATCCAAAAGGAATATTGAGTAACACTGAAGCAGTATTTATTTTATTTGGAACCATATAGTTCCCAATTATCTCCAATTAAATATTGTTTATTACTAACAATGAATCAATAAATAAAGTGTAACGGTTAATTGATTAATGAAAACACGAGGGATGTTCGTGTTTCATCTTTATCCTATGATATATTTACGTGAAAATGGATTTAAACTCAAAATAAGGTTAGCACTAAAGTTATCACTAAGGACCGGATATAAGATATGATATAAATTTTATGATTCAATGAGACAAATACATTTAAAATTGATAGATGTGCAAAATTATTAATATTAACTATAAACATATTCGTCCACGCTCATATACATATCGTTACGGACAACAGTATGAAAGTAACTTCGGACGCCTTGCTGTTTTAGAAGTATTCACATCAGTACTGGATAACGATTTTATGGAAATTTGGTGCGAATAAAGACCGAGTTTCTTGGAAAGACAAATATGTCTATTTAAAAAGATAGCCGCCATGACGCTCTAGAAAAAAATATATTTCCAAATAATTTATATTTAAACATCGTCTATTACATTTTTACATACCTATATATTTAAACAAAATGTTTGCTTCACTTTATTATTATTTTAATATACCAAAAAGTATATCGTAAAGTCCTTGATTAAATATGCAGTGACTGCATATAAGAGTCGGGTTTAATACGTAATTTTATATGCTAATATGCAAAGGCATATAATCCACCCCCATCTTGTCACTCGCCCATAATAACGTTAGTGTTCTGATGACCAATTATGTAAAACTTGGTGACAGGGAAAGATTTTATTAATGTCACAATAGAAAATGAATAATCCATTTTAAAACTGAGTTACCACAGAAGCTTTAATCTAGTTTTTAAATCTATTCATTACGGTTGAATCCACGTTTCAAAAGACTTCCAACATAAAAGTTTAAAAGCCTTTTATATTTTATAGTAAGCTATTTGTTAATCGGTTGTACCACTTTGCTTGATTGCGAACTTATTGCAATTTCATGTCGTTATAATTCAAATTAGAATTGAGCGAGCTTCTTAACTCAAAACTGTGTCACATATAAGTTCCAAAAGAAAGATTAACCTTTTATGTTTAACGATTTTTCCTTATTTTCTTGTGTTTTCCTTTGGCCTTTGTTATTTAATAAGGCGTAAAATCTTCAGATTTATCGCCACAAAATGTTTATGAGAATTCAGTCATAATATTGCATTACTTTGAAATCATATTTTTTTTATTACGTAATCATGTTGTGTTATACGTTCCATATAAATTATTAATTACTTTTTGTTGCTTAAAATGTGATCTGTGATCTTATATTGCTTGCATTAAATGTATGCTTTAACTATCGAAGTTTTCGGTTCGGTCTTCCTCGATAAAAAAGCTCACAACAGTTTTTCATTGTGACAATTTTTTGATTTGTGTGTATATTTTATGAATTGCTGATTTATAAATTTCACCCCAAATGCTTTTTTTTGTATTCCTACCTTCAAACTTATCCGTCAGTAATTTGATTTGACAAGATCGTATTCTGATTGAATATTAACGAGAAGCAGCCTATTTTTATCAACCCATACGAAGATCAACTAATCTGTCCCGTCTCTCTCTTCAGCTCCTTACATATACTTATAACTTTCTTAGGTTCGGTTAACAGAGGTTTTTGTTTTAGAATTGCCCAGAAGCGGCTTTAGTATCGGCTCGTGTTCTAGCAGCAGAAGGTGCCCCTGCGACTCGATCAGCTTCAGGAGTCGAGAGACGACCTTCAGCCCCTCGGCCACCTCTAAATAAGAGAGGCTCTGGGTCACTGCTTTCACAATCACCACCACAATCCAAGTTAGTATACATTTAATTTTTATTTTTATAATAACATTACTATTGCTTATATCGGGTGTAATAGGGAGAAAGAAACCAAGCACGAATATATAATATGAATAAAAAAAACATATTATAGCTTATTACTTAATCCAGGCTATAATGGAACAGACGATAACTTATTCACAAACTTGGATTTCGTAATATTAGTGTGATAATTTCCATCATTGAATATTAAATAGTATCTGAAATCGATACGTGTAATGAATTCACGAAGAATTAATTTTAGGGATTTCATTCTGCTTGTCTATCGTCATTGTAATCAATTTTGTGGTCGTTTTGCAAATATAAAGTGCGGTGAACGAATGACTTTGAATCATTTGTTTGTATCCGATAAACAAGGGTATTGAATAGTCTCGTAATTTTAAAGTGAATTATATTCTATGAAACATGGATAGCTTCATATACGAGTATATTATATGCAATAAGTTATAAGATTTGCTATTTTCTTTGTGAAGATTTTGCTTTAAGAGGTTCAATAACGAATTATTAAATAATGTTTTTGCTTCATTAAATCATCTTTTGTATTTGCTATGAAGAAAGCAATGTCTGTTCCCATTTAACTATAAAATGTAATATTTTCCTCACTAATTTTACGTCGTAAATTTTTACTATAGAAAGGTAAAACCTGTCCAAGTGTTCAACATATATACAGGTGAATAGAATAAACGTTCTCTCTAGACACGTGTAGGACAAGGCCGGTAGAGTTATAAGGATCTATTTTATAGTCGCTTTACTCAGCAGTGAAATGAATTTCTTTATATGAGTGGATTTATTTTACGATTGAAATTTTAATTATTGACAAATTCCTTATATTATTCTTCCTACGATGAGTAGACACAGATATTAATATAAAGTTATTAGAAAATGTCAAAATTGTAAAATTTTAGAACACTTATTAATAATTAAAATCTTTATATCACTGCGTTTTATACAGACACTAATACCACATGACCGCTGAATCATTATGTGCTGATAAGTAACACAAGAATGTAAACGAGATGAGATTTAAAAAAAATATCGAATAGAAGTCAGTGTGTTGACAAATTATATCTCGTTTCGCTGGCTTGACTTTAGCCAATATTTTTAATTAATACTGTAACGAAAGCGTAAATTGAAAATTTGTTTCTATTAAACAATATAGAAGTGGCAAAACAAAGTTGTTAATTGTTTTATAACATGGAAGTAACATTCCAACTACATAGATATACACTGTGTTTAGCCAATTATAAATGTTTGTTAGCAGTAGGTCGCGACGCTGGAACATTTTAATTATATTTTTTTTCACTCTCGCAGGTTACCGCAAATTTTAATTATACGTTAATTGAATTTTAAATCACTAGACTCTTGAAATGTAATATTTTTGTCTTATTAGTTCAGCTGAAAACTTTAAAGCCAGTATTAAATATTATTGCTTTTCTTAGTTATATAGTAAATTCTCATTTTCTTTTATCTTCGTAGTTTATTACATGTAATATTAAAGTTTTATCATTATCACAACTGAGATTTGACATAAATATTTGACATTCAAATCTGTCCGTTATTTTATGTTTAATTCTAGTTATAATCTGCTAGCAGTTTAAGATCCGTAGAATGTAAGATGACAAAGAAATTTGTTCGTTTCTTTATAAAACGGGTTGAGTTAATTTAGGAACATAAGGATAGATTGAAGATTGACATGTATAGCTTAATGAAAAATCCCGGGTTTAATTTTAAGTAATCTCTTTTTCTATTTTTTATATGGATGGAAATTATGTTTAGATTTTAGAAATGATATTCCAATATATTTTGAGTAATAGAGCTTACCGACCCAATTTTTATTCATATATTTTTTCTTGTAATTGTGATCTATGTGAAAATTTTTAACTTAGCGTATATTCAATCGATGTATTGTAAAATTTTACTTGTTCTCTAAAACGTGAATAATATTTTACTGTAATATATCATTACAAGATAATTCTTCTTTGTGAAACTTCTTCATTGCAGTTTTATGTATGATTCGTATTATGTATATTTTTCGTTACCGTAAAATGGTGGATGGTGCTGCCAGCCTTTTCAAATTTATTACCAGTTTATGACGGATAGTAAATAAAGCCAGTATACGGATAACATTTCACTGTTTTTTAGATATATTTAATGCCCTTGTATTGGAGTTCTAAATGCCATTCGGATTAGAGATTATGTAATGACAATTATATAACTATAGTTGTTGAATACGTAGTAGTTTGGTGGAATTTATACGTACAGTGAATATTAAAATAATAAAAAGTAAATATTCTGAATTCCTTTATGGGTTTGTTTTGAATGTCGCGTTTCAATTTACTCAATGTTTCAATTTAATATGTTCTTGCGTTTGTAGGTGTAGATTTTGTTATACATACATATATATATGTATACTCTTGAATAGGACTGAGGTTACTTGTAGCAGTATTCATCTCCACAGGTACCTCTGGATACGGATAGCTCTCTTCGAACGTCAATTGTCGAAGATAATAGAGCATCTGGTGAACAATGCAACCAGATATTATGAAAGAGATGCATTGGTAGCGGATCCCGATTACGGCAGTATTTTAAGCTCTTTGCTGGTTGGACCCTGTGCTCTCGAATATTCCAAGGCCAAAGCACCAGCATGTTTTTGGACAGATCCACCAGCCGACGAACTTGTTAGTATCGACTATTTCTGTTAACATACAAGGATTTTATAAACTGCAAGTTTACCTTCTTATTATCTGTTTCATGTAAAAATGTATTAATTTTAAAAACAAATCAATTTTAATTATTTAAATTTTCATAGCAAATCGCTGTTCCTTTTAATTAACTACAGTTTTAAATACAAAATGTACAACTGGACCGAATTCATAATATTATAACAATTATTTTTAAAAATGTTATATATTATTTTAAATTTTAAGAGTAAAATTCACGTAATAGTTATTACAAAGATCGATTTCGTTTAGGTTCAGAGGCATAGAATGTCAGCAGGAACGACAACTCCACCATCAGTAAGAAGACCCATACTAAACTTCAGAAGGAGTCTGAACGCATCTTCGGAGGACAGTGGAGCTGTTAGCTCAGGTAGTATTTTAAATAGCAAAAGATAAAGTATAAGTAATTGCATTATCACTCAGCTGGTTGAAAAGGAAAATTCTTTAGGATTCTATGAACAGAGTTATCTGATTTCACAAAGGAATTGTTCAGTTTTGTTTTTAGTTTGATACAAACTTTCTAAAAGGAAAAGTCTGTTATGCTTTAATAGATACTTCATAACAAAGCCCTCATTGTTTCCAAGCGATAAGCGAGTTTTTACCATGTTCAGAACTTTACTCGAGTTTTTAATCTTCTTATTTATAAATTAGTCTGGCATTATTAACGAAACAAACTTTTAATTAAGTGAAAGTTAAATGAACCGAGTTTAAAATTACTTTATACGGATAATACTTAACTAAACAAATTTGCTAGCAAAGCAAATAGAGACCACTGTTTAGTGACCTAACTACGACCTTAAATGTAAACAGATTTAATATATTAACCAAAACTTTGTTAATCTAGCCTCTGGCAATACTTCAAGTTCTACTGCCAAAGATTATGTGGAGAGTTTACATCAGAATTCGAGAGCTACGCTATTATATGGGAAAAACAATGTACGGGTTCAACCGGTAAGTTGCGGATTATACGAATAATATGAATGGTTTGCTTAAAACAAACTAATTGGATTAAAATGATGATAATTAACATTCGTGTTTCAAAGTTATGTAGGTAGCTTCATATATTATTTTATTATAACAGAAAGATGTAGAAGAACCCATGCCAGGTTATTTGAGCTTACATCAGACAGCAGCTGGTCTCGTCATCAAATGGACCCCTAATCAGTTGATGAATGGATACGCTGAGAGCGAAGGTGTCGATAAAAGGTATGACTTACATAACGTGAAATACAGTTCCTTTCATTTCTTATTTTTTGCAAGTTCGTTAAGCTTTTTTATAATTTAAAAGAAGTTTTTTTTACGCTTTGTGTATTGAAGTGTTTGTGAGTTTAAATGTTCATTAATTTTAAGTTTCTGTAGTAATTGTTTGACGAATCAGTCTATAAACATTGAATGTGTAGTCGCTGGCACCTAGTTCATACAACGGCTTGTCCCCATACTGTTCTGTCTAGTAAGGCGCCATGTACTGTATATAGACGACGATGTTCCGGACCTCTTTGTATCGATTGGTATGTATACTGTTTGCTTTGCTTGGCATGACTTTTTTCCTATTTAATTTGGTTGACCATCTTAACATTACCGTAACTTGTTTATTGATTTTATGCAGCAAAATGAAATAAGTCGTTAACTAAGGCAATCCTTAGCCAATGCTTTAAAGAATCATATGAACCTATCTAATTAGTACATTTGTCAATTGTCCCATGTTAATTTCGTAATTCAGTGAAATCTCAAGTACACAACGTAAAAATGATTAATGAATTTTACCGTTACTGTTGGATCCGTAATTAAATCGATGATTTATTTATTGTTATTTTTGCCAGTGTATACTGGGCCATGTCCCTCCAAGTTTGTGTGTGGGAGGTCGTATACGTTCATGTGCATCGGTCACAGGCGAGTGATGCCCTGATACTTGTTGGACAAGACGGCGTCCAACGTCCACCGATACAGTTCCCCAAAGGTGAAATTTAAAAACCGTTTTCATTAAAAAACTTTAAAGTCGTTGTATTCAATAAAATTTCAATTGTGTTGCCTGAATTTTAATATACTAATATTTTATTATTAATTTATACTAAATAAGAAATTGTTTTCATAAAAATGTAAAAAACAAATATTTCATAACAAATACTTCGCTCATATTTTATATATAACAAGAAGACATTGTATTTTATTTACATATATTTATGATAGTTTTTATAATATAAAAGAATGGTTCAGATTATAGGGAGATTATATGAAAGGTCATATAAATGAAACTAATATATTTCGGATATACTACGCGTGCTTTATTTTATGTGAAAAAACAACATACTCCCGACGTTCCGGTTACTTTTCAGCAACCGTAATCACGGGCAATGAATTGAATATGTGTGAATTTCACATTTCGTCTGCCCTGGTTTTTTTACAAAAATAAAGCACGCGTAATACATCCGAAAAATATTAGTTTCATTTAAATGAATAAAACTCACGAAACTTTTAGATCTCATTATATGAAAGGTATTTAATTATATTAAGACGCATTTGTTACAGGAGGACATCTTCTATCGTTTCTAAGCAATTTAGAAACTGGCCTTCTACCACACGGACAATTGGATCCGCCGCTGTGGTCACAAAGGGGAAGCGGAAAAGTAAATTCAATTTAGTCTCGAGATACATTGAGAATTGTTATTGTTGGGAAGGATATATAAAATCTAATTATGTCTTTAATGTATTAGAGATATCTTACAGTACATGTACTTTATTCCTTCGAATTCTTATATCGCAAATTATATACAAAAACATATATTTAGATAGTGATTTTTTTGGTAACCATTTGTATTAATGTAGGTGTTTGGACGTGGCAAAATCCGTAGACGACCGATGCCAAGTCTTTGTGAGTCCGGTGAATCCGAAGAACCGGATTGGGACGAAGCCGCGGGAGATTACGTGTTTCGTATTGTTAATAACGCACTCACTGACAGAGAAGGTATAAATTCTGTTATTCGTCATCAAAGGTACAGTTAGCTTCTTTTCCGAGGGTTTTATTGTGCGTCGTAATCAATTTTCAGCCATACGTCATTCTTTATTGGAGCGTGTGATACAATCTCCACCAAGGACGCCTCGTAGGCCTTTGGCCTCTACGTCAACAACTTCTTCAGATTCATCCACCATGTCAGTAGACTGTCCCCCGCCTCCTGTTAACGGGATCGTAGCTACGCCAGCTAATAATTTTGTAGAACAGGTAAATTGGGTTTCGTTGTTCAGTAATTTAATATATGCAAATGGTGCTCACACTTAACAGTCTTTAACGCAATTACGTGTCCAGGCTGCATCTATAGAACTCGTCTGCAGTACTATGCGTCGTCAAATCATATCCAGGGCGTTTTATGGATGGCTAGCTTACTGTCGCCATTTATCAACAGTACGGACACATCTCAGCGGTCTTGTTCATCCGAATATAATTTGCAGAGGTAGTATTGGTAGTATAAAAACATAAAAAATTTGTTCATTGCTTCAAACAATTACTTAACATTATGAAATAAATGAATGGGGTCTATAAAAATCAAACTGTATTATGTGAAGGAGTTAAATTAAATTTGGGATTTGTGGGATATTGGCGCAATTTTACACGTGTATGTGTAATAATTTGTATTTTTTGGAATATTATCGTAAATACACAATGCACGTGAATTTCTTCAAAAGTTTAGGTAATAACAATAATTCTTATTTAAAAATTAAATATCAGCATCATAGTATGTTCCACCCATTTTCTTTGAAGAAGATTCTTGTTTAATAACTCATGGTAAATATCCAAAAAACTTTCGGTTCTTTTATTTAATCTTTCCATTTTTCTTTATTTTTTGTTTTGAACTTATCAAATAAAAATTCCTTATGCTTCTCCTTCGTTCATTATTAAAATGTGGGAGCTGCGGTACAGAATTTCATTTTCATTTGTATTAATAGAGATACTTTCTAGTGGCCTAGGGAGTATATGCTTAGTAATGTTAAAATAGGTAGTAGGAAAAAGTTTTTTTTTCTGTAGAAGGCACAGAAAACGGCCTTACTGCCGAACTTTGGAAGTCCATGATGGATAATAAAGGTGCGGTGACTGATAAAGATGAAGTGTATCGTGTAGTATACTATGGAGGAGTACAACACGACATACGACGAGAGGTTTGGCCGTATCTCCTTGGTTACTATGAGTAAGTTCATTCAGTTATAAGTATAATAAATTATATATAGTTAATTCTTTTTTCTTATTTTGCTTTAAGATTATAGCATAATTTCATCAGCTTTTATGTCGGGCTACGGAATCCTTTCTTATTTTGAGATAGTCTTATTAGAAAAAATTTAGTTGTCTCAAGGCTATACTTACAAAAAGGAAAAGATCCCACTTCTCATACCTAGTGTTACAATATGACAAGACCCTAATTTATTGCTACTTTTAATATTATATTTGAAATATGAAAAAAACTGGATTTTTTCAAAAACAATACCAGTTTGGTAATGCAAAGGATAAACCTAATTAATAATACCCTCAGGTTTGGTTCAACAGCAGAAGAGCGAATCGAACAAGATGCAGCTTACCGTCGTCAGTATGAAACAACAATGTCAGAGTGGTTGTGTGTTGAGGCGATTGTTCGACAGCGTGACAGGGAAGCCACAGCCGCGTCCATAGCGCGACTTAGTGAAGCCTCTGGAAAACCACGGCCTGAAGCTACTGAGACTAATGAGGTCAGCCAGAAAATTTCTTACAAACAAACTGAAGAAATATATATTTTGTAGAAAACAAATAACATCAAGTAATTGTTCTTTATTCATAGGTATTTGAAGATGATTGCAGTGTGATTTCTGATAATCCTCCAATAGTTTCCCCTGAACCAAGCGAAAACGAACAAAAGAAGCCTGAATCTAAACCAGTGCTATCAAGAGCGCCGAGTATAGACGAAGTTGAAAATATAGAAATGGATTCAGAGGAGAAAGGAAAAGATGATGTAACTTTAAATGGAGAGACTGAGACAAGTAATAGAGATATTGCTGACGATAGTTTCACTGAATTAGAAGAAGATGACGAAGATGTTTACGTTAAGAGTGTAATTGAAAACCCAGATATGAGGAGGGAGAGCATAGCGGAAATCAAGAGATTAGCTGAAGGCATCGTACAAAAGGGCGAAGGGAGAGGTCTGCTTTGCAGTGTTGATAGTGCCAATATAACTGTAAATGGTAATGATAAAGTGTATGAAAACCAAACAACAAAACAGGAACAACAACATACGAGTGTGATTATAACAAATCCTTCCGTCGACTTGGTGCCATCTGGTTCGCCTGCATCCGGTGGAACTACAGGTAGATGTTATTTCTATAGCGATAATTATAAAAAACCAACATAAATTAATTAAGATTTGTATTGTATAACCTTGTCTATGACACAAAGGATAACCACTTCAATATTTGCCTATAATCACGATAAATATAGATGATGATGATGATTTAGACCATCTGAAAGAAGTTGAGGAAACTATGATAATTATAATTAGGTACTGATAAGGTTTAAATTCAAGATCATATGTATTAATTTTCCGGCAGTGAACGTAAGTCCAGCTCGTAGTCCATTAGGTGTGGTTCGTGAGGAGTCTCAGTCTGCGGGAGCGTCCTTCGACACTTTGGAACCAAGCGACGCTCGTCCTGACAACAGATCCGACTGCGTATCGCCAGCTAGCTCTAATGGAGGGGTCTATTCGGTAACTGTTACAATATTTTGCATAAACTTTGTGTATTCGATAAAAGTTTCAGCAAAATATGATGAGGCATTTTTTACATTATTTCAACCAATGATCGCGCAATGATTTAATTATTTATGATATAAAATAGAGTTGAGAATTAGGTGTTCTTATATGTACTACCAATATGAAACAAAATTCAACATTTTACTTTTATTTCTCTATTGCATGTTAAAATAATATTAAGAAAATTATTATTTGATTGCCTTCCACAGAATGAATTGGTTGAGAGTTTCGCGTTAAATCTTCACCGCATAGAAAAGGATGTTCAGAGATGTGACCGAAATTATCCTTTCTTTACCGATGAAAATTTAGATAAACTAAGAAATATTATGTGCACGTAAGTTACATTTAAGTATTATTAATGTGAGTTTATAAAATATCACATAATGATTATTGATTTGTGAATTTAAAGGAAGATCTAAATTACAAACAATTTTATAAAAAACGAATTCGTTTACTTACATTATTAGTTTTTGTATGAAATGAAATTTTCCTGAAAACTTGTATTCAAACAAAAAAACCTGGCAAATTAACATTTATTCAACATTTTACAGTCATAACCCTACACCAGCTTCATAATGAAAAAAAAATGTAGGAAGATGTCGCTATGAAAACTTTTGTTAACATTTTCTTCCAAATTTTCGTGTTAATAATTTGCAGGGTACTGTGTAGTTATTTAAGCACTTGTTAGACAAAATTGAAATTTAATAATTAAGCCTTATGAATCGAAATACACACATATGTACCTTTAATATTTAATAATCATGACAATCTTTAGACATTCTTAAGTGACATTGAATATCACTCTTTTTGCGAGTTTACATATTGCTGGGAGACTAGGTTTTTATTAAATCCAATATACCTAAGGTATGTGTGGGAGCATCTGGAGACAGGCTACATGCAGGGCATGTGTGACCTAGCAGCTCCTCTGTTGGTGGTAGTCCGCGAGGAAGCGGCTGCCCACGCATTGTTCACACAGCTGATGACCCGAGCTAGAGACAACTTCCCATCGGGACAGGCCATGGATGCACATTTTGCAGATATGAGGTCATATAGTCCTTACACATATCGTAGTATATTCCTGAATTGATTTTAATTTATAAAATATTCAAGGAATTTAGTTTAAGTATTGTGATAATTTTACACCTAAAGACTAATAAATAATACTTAAAGACATGGATTAATAAAGCAAAAATAGATGTGTTAGTCTGAATGAAATAACCTTTATGTATTTTATATTTATAATACACTATTTGGTGTAAAATTCAAATTAAGATACATCTGGTACTTAAATTTTGTAATCAGTTGGGTAATTGACAATTGAAATTCAGGTCTTTGATACAAATTCTGGACTGCGAGCTATACGAGTTAATGCACGCCCACGGCGATTACACTCACTTCTACTTCTGCTACCGCTGGTTCTTGCTGGACTTTAAGCGAGAACTTCTGTACCAAGATGTGAGTGCTAGTGACTAAGCTTAGGACTGCGGATGTGTTGGAAGGATGAATACGTTTTTGGTGAAATAGCGATGAATTTTACCTTATATATATATGCCATAGTGGAATGAATATATTGCAAATTTTAAATCTATTGGAGTCTATATGATCATTATATTATAATTTTAGTTAGTAAAATGAATTTTTGTGAGAGTTTTGACTTTTTTTCTAAAAGTAATGTCTGAATATTATCATTGAATTAGGTACTTTAATCATAATATCCTTTTGCCTATATCTTTTATAATCCAATGATGTTTAATAAAATCAATTTATCAATATGGAAGGTGTTCTCCGCATGGGAATTGATCTGGTCAGCTCGTTACGTGTCCTCTGAGCACATGGTGCTTTTCTTAGCGCTGGCGCTGCTGGAGACCTATCGTGACGTCATCCTCGCTAATGCCATGGACTTTACAGACATAATCAAGTTCTTCAACGGTAGGACTTCGTTAGCTTTAAGTTTGACATTTATTGTTGTTTTGTTTTTTATTTGAAAATACATATAAAAGCGTTTACTCATTAAAGCGTCGTAGAGATTCAAAACAATGACAAATATATAGAGATTCAAAAAAATAGTTTTTGGCTTTTCCACAATTTCCTATCAATTCATTACTTCGTTTGTTCCCCGTTCACAGTATGTATGTATCTCAAAATGAACCTTAGTTAACAGAATTGTGTTACATTTAATTATTAAATTTTTTTTTCACAGAAATGGCCGAGCGTCACGACGCTTCCGCTGTTCTATCACTAGCAAGGGATCTCGTCCTTCAAGTTCAAACTCTAATAGAGAACAAATAAAGATCAAATTTATATGATTATATATTTATAGATGATAGAATAAATTATAAATTATATTAGACGTTTCATAAATAACATATTGAATTTGATCTTTTTAGTGTCTGTACTATCGGAGTATAAGGCATAGCGCACATTGTTATATCTTGAAATAACAATTACACAGCGCTTCCACATAATATAATATGGGATATGTATATATAAATGTACGTACATGTCCTAAAATTATATATATTAACTGTAAAACAGTTATAAACTCTTGCATACTTTTACATGTTTGTATTATATCGTCTTAAGTAATATTTTGAAAATTTAACACCGTCTTAGAAAATTAAAATATTCATATAGATTTTATAAATGTCCACAATGTGCACTGAGCCTGGCTTTAAGGACGCAATAAAATGTATCCAGAAAATAAAATTAAAATACATATATATTTTGATACTCTATCACGTAGATTTTTTCCAATCATTTATCACTGATGTAAGAAAATATATGGATATCAATTTTAGGGTTAATAAAGATGTCTTATTTAATGTTATATGTAATAAAATACATGTATCTCTTTAAAATACATAAAGACTATGTACCTGTGTGTGTGAGAACCTAATTTATGTTTTAACTAAACGTTAGTTTATAACCAACGGACCTTTACAGTGAACCATATCTTGTAGTTTCAGTTCTACCCTCCTCCTGTGCCTTGGCCTTCAGAAAGCCCTTTAAATCGTTCTTTACATAGAAACATTAAAAACATAAGTATATTAACAACTCTATAAAGATTAGTTAGCCAAAAAAAATAAATTAAATTAAAAATAATACATCTATATGAATAACGTAACAATACATATAACTGTTTCCTACAAACTCGCGTTTTATACATATTCAAAATTATATCTTCGTATATTTTTCTATATAATTCAATGTTGGTACATTTCTACATAATATAAAGATTAGTTTGATATTTCACTGTTATTGCGTAATTAATTATCTTATATAACATATAATTATTTACATATACGCGCTTCCAGGTATTGTTGACATCGGTCATTTTGTTATCACTTTAAAATTTTTTAAGAACGTCTCACATTTGTATGAGATATTCATAAATCTAGATGCATTTTATTTATAAACAGCTATTCTCTTATACTATTTATAGATTTGTAATAATTAAGATTTAATTGATGTGCTTTAAAGTTTTATTAAATATTTGTGATCGCATTACGCTTAATTTCCTGATAAAATGGCCTACGTCCGCAGCGAAGCTTTACCGTGTCCAACACGTAATGGTGTCAAATTGCAATTTTATATTATAATTATATATGTGTACGGAGAGATCACTCTTACATGTGTAAATTTATCTAAATTGTGCTATAACTGTCCTCCTCACTCATATCTAAAAAGAGCGGGACGAATGTCGTAATTTGCACATATCTATGTATTTCAGCATGTAAGAATGACGAGCTCTCCCTTTTAGCGACAATATGGATATATTCAATGGTTTTTCAATAATATTCATCATCTAGAAATTGTTAATTAAGATGTATTTAACAAATTTTATTGTACAGTAGCATGTTTAGATAGTCTTGGTAGATTCGATTATTTTTAAATGGCTTTACTGATTCCTAGAATAGTTTGAGCGATTGACGCGTCCTCGAACATTTGATACCCTCTGGCCATGATTGCAAGAAATACTTTCTTTAATCTATGATATTGTTTTTTTTTAATTGTATTGAATGAAAGCATATGTTGTTATTCAGTGCTTATCAGTTCTTAAAAATTAAAATAAATTCCCGTGAATCAATTTAATTTCTAACAATTGTTATGTTAAGTTTATCATACAGAAATGTTTGTGATTCCATTTATTAATACAATTAAAATCAAAGTTTATTTCTTAGTGTATATTTTTAAGTAACCTTGCATGTAACACATTCTTTGTACATGTTTTCCTATGTTTACGGAAAACCTTTTATCCTGTTTCCGTAATTCTAGTTGCCAAACAACTACCTACCACAGATTAAATAATGAAATATAATGTTTATTTATTATCTATCATTATTTGGTTTTAATACTGGCAATCCATGTTTATTTTTCTGCCGTAATATTAAGCCTCTACTTCCAGTTAGATCTATCAAATATTAGTAATACTGTAGCTGTAGAGTTTTCAACAAACAACTATTTTTGTGAAATCATCATGTCATTAAAATGTTTCTAATTAAAACAATTTTCATTTCTAATCCTTTGTCGTTATATATAACCTCTATACTACCAAATAACTGGTATCACGATATATATTACAGATTCATTATATATTTTTTTCTATTTTTGAATTCTTGTATTATACCAGTATATTTATTTGATAACTTCGTGGTTTTAGTTGCAGGTGGTATTATTTTCTTCTGTGACATTTTTAACTTTACTAATGTGATAGTAAATCAAAACAAGAGCAACATTTATAAGATATATATTCAATTGTTTTTGTATTTTTTTTAAATAATAATGATAAATCATAGTTCTCTACACCGTTACCGTGAACGTGTAAGCAATTAGCGAACCTTGACGTCTCTTTGCTGACCCACGTTGTGACGTATGCATCACGTGCTGTGTATAATATAAAATGTATAAGTACAGTGATTATTATACAAATTATACTTCGTATATTGTATATTATGGTCATAATACTGATGAGTCAGTGCGATGATTTATGAATTACTGCGAAAAAAGGAGTTGGCTTTTATTTACGCTACAGGTATCCAAAGCTTTACGAATATAGTTTTCATTTTAAAATTTTGGTTTAAAACAGCGATCGGGTGTATAAGCTGTCTGATGCAATTTGACTACCGTTGGAAATATCACTAGCCCTGGACTAGACAGTTGACATACATATATGTGTGCTACTTGAATTCCAAGACCTACTTTCAGCCCATCTTTTGATTACCTTTGGATTTGTTACGAGAAATTAAATTCTTAATAATTTTACGGTAACTTCATTTATATTAAAAGACATACATAGATATTACTTTTTTCCTATTTCATATTCTAGTGAAATATATTCAAAATTCGAATCAAAATTATTGGATGATTCACTTTATTATTAAAACGGGGTCGATGACATTATTCCAATGGCAGACTCATTTCCCACTTAAGGTTACATCACGGAGTTGTAAGAAAAATATGAAGAAACTTGTTTGTGTAGTCGTCTAGGGGACTCCCTTAGATAAAACGGTAATCATGAATGTAAAAACATTTAGAATGGACATTAAAGTTAATTTATTATTGTCGTTTGATAGCAGATCTTTGTTCATTCAGAGATGTTGAAATATGATTAATATTTGTCTTAGCTAAAAGCCTTGACATAAGTGTGAAAATCGTAATGACCTGATGAAATTGTGATATTTTTAAACATTTTTATAACATGCTTCAGTAAATACAAGTGAACGTTGAACCAAAGGATACAGTTAAATTTGATCGAGTGGAATTTTTGTATGACGCTTAACGTGATGTGATTTGGTCAACAAATCGGCCTTAATAAGATATTAATGATGTAAATTTGTGTACACCTTTATTGTAGAGTTTGTTTGGATAAAAGTAGGCATTGTATATCCGTAAGGTGACCGATGTAGGTTAATTTAATTTAATAAATAATGTTAGTCTTTAGAGTTTTTAATACGCAGACAAAAAATTGTGCTGAACATGGGACACTTATTTTTGAACAACACTCTGCTTTAAAATTGCCGGACAAAATATTTCAGCTCATATAATAATTGTAATGAGCGAATATATATGTAGATATATATATAAATACAATATCTAAATAATCTCTATACTTAATAAACAGAATTATGCTCCGTAGCAAAACTAACCAAATAATCATTTGTCTACCTTGTTGCAATGATATTTTTGTCACCTGCAGATTAAGTCTTGTTGAAAATATGAATAATAAGTAAAAATAACAATAAAAAGCCAACAGAATATATATATTTTTTTTCTCTTACAATCACTATTTCTAGGGTTTTCTAGGGTTTTTTACTTACTAAAATGTGATAACAATAAAACATATTATTTTAATCAAAATTAAAAGCACATTTCATAAATAATTTAATTTTTATTCTGAGATCCAGTAAAATCAATTTTATCTAAATCCTTATAAGAAGCGGGGAAGGAAGACCAATGGTCCCATGTTTGTATCTCTTGGAACAGAGCGTCGCCAGGACATTCTGTGTCCCGGACTTGTCTGTGACCAACGAGTTTATAGTCACTTTTGATGTATCCCAATTCCACTCCGACATTAATTAGAGCTTTGGCTGACTTTAGTTGATTAGAAGGCGGCACCATGACTGTTAAATGCAACGCTATATTACATATCTGACACAGCTCGAATTAGAAACAATTTGTGATAGATGTAAGTAATTTTATAATGCATTACATTTTCAGAATGGTAGCTAACATAAAAGGAATTAATTCCAAAGGGAAAACATTCCTGTTAGGCCTCTGTCTCAGTTGTCAACTATTACAAACGTCTAGCTATCACCTGAGTCAACGTATACATACATAAAATATTTCACACCGGAAAAGTAATACATTATAAGTGATATATGTTTGTAGATCATATTAATTATTTTAATATTAGTCTAGATAGTTAAGTAAAAGGGCAAGCAACCCTCAAATATCCATATGCTAATATTTAGTGAGATAGTTTTGAGACCATACAATTTTGTCTCTACAACCTCATCTTAATATCAATCTAGTATAAGAAGCTGCCCTTTGGAGGGCATTCTCTACCAGATTATAATAACACGTTATAAGTATTTTCCTGGTTTGCTCGTAATATAAGCCATACTCACAACTCCAGTCCCCAATCAGACATATTCCAATGCTGACGTTGTTGAAGTGGAGGGCGTGCGCTCCTAGTACTGTCCATCCTCTGCCTTCGTAAGCTGCACCATCGCTACCGACGGCGAAACTAAGCAGTTATCTAAATTAGTTTATTTTATAACAACGTACCTTTTTGATATGATTAATTTTAGACTCCCAAAAGCTTAATCTTATAGAGTATATTTATTATTTTTCAACTCGTTAGTTAAATGATCATACGATTTAATTAAGAAATATATTTTGTTTTGATATTTATTGACTTAATTATGCTTAGGGAGGCCTATGTTATTCTTGTCATTTTTGGATTAAGAAGAAGAAATGTTTATATTAATAACTTACTTGTAACCTATATCCCACCAGCCTCTAGAGTCGATGTGGAAGTTCTGCATAGACCTCATAGCTTGACGGCAAGTTACGCCGTCATAGCAAGCCGGTGGCGAATAGGAGTGATGTATGACTACATATGGAACTGGTGATTGCAAGGGGATCTTCTCTTTTGGAGGTCTAGCGTGCCACATGGAACGGGTCACGAAGGGAAAATCGTAACTTGACACCTCATTTTCATCATCAGCTAAAAACATTACCACGATAATAAACTGTCCTCAAAAATGCTTGCAAATCGTTTTTATAATATTTACTACTCTCGGAATCTATTTTCGACAGTTTTGCATACTCTTTCTAAAAGAATCACTCGATTTAGTACAGCCCAAACGGATTCAAACAGTTAAAAAATATGAACCTAGAATATGAAATTATTTATATATATTAGAATGATTTTTAACGTTTGCTTACACATATGTGTAATAGTTTGAACCTTATCATTTCCCAATAAAAACATTTTCAGATCTCGTTATCATTAAAACAATATGAAGGGTTTGATTGATATAAATGTACATTCATTCCATTTACCGGTTTAAAAAGTAGATAATAAATTATGAACACTGTTAAAATCTGGTAAGCTTGTAATAAAATCTAGAACAACTATTATTATTATATTTATATTATAAAATATACTAACCATCTTGCCCACGGAATACAGCGCCGCTGCTTGCTAAGTCCACTATATACACACAAACTAGGAGTCCCATATAAATCGCCATTATTCTAAAACAATCATTAAAATATATATTTGTGATTTTAATAACAAACAATTTTATCGCAAAATATTGGATAGAGCACTTGGGTCTTATCAGTTACATGACGTACCTTTAATATTTTAGGTATTGTTATACGATCAACACAATATATGTTATCTATGAATCGTCAATAAAATTTGAATTATATTGATTTTAAAACATTGTCTATTTTTTCTAATGATGCTTTATCTTTTATTTACATTTCATGTCATATTATTTTACAGAATAAACAAAAATACAACTAGTGAATTAATCTCAGTTTATTATTATATATTAATTGATGTAAGCATTAATTTACACAATTCGTGAATACGTGTTAATAGTTAACAAATGGGAACACTAAATAATATGTTTCCACCCAAAAGCTTGGAGATTCAAATTAGGATTTAAACTGAAAATCAATTAATTAATTCCCTTTAAGAATGTCTCGTGAGTATTTTTCTACATATTTTACCACGTTTCGTTTATTGTTTTTAAAGACTTATGTCTTTCATTAATCATTTTTGGAAAGCAATCGTGATGACGTGGACAATGTAAAAAAATAAAATATAATGTAAAAAAACATGGTCTTAATTAAAAAAAACAACATACTCCCGACGTTTCGGTTACTTTTCAGCAACCGTGATCACGGACAGACGAGATGACTTTTACAAAAATAAAGCACGCGTAGTGTATCCGAAAATTATTAGTTTAATTTAAATAAATAATCGCCCAAAGTGTTAGATCTCACTAAACATATAAGTTCTCATTTCATTTGATTCTCACATTTAGAAATATATAATATAAATATATAATAACATGTATATTCGTAATAAATATAAAATCAAGTGTAAAAAAATTAACTTTAGCCCAACAAATAAAAAATAAAGAAATTAATAATAATCATCCTTATGAGAACTAAGAGTATAATGTGATAATCTTACCGAGGAAAGCACCGTCTCATGCGGTTGAATGGAATGTATTAAAGTTTTTGATTGTTACAATAAATATAACGTATCGTTTTGGCAGCAGTGATCGTATAACAGAAATCTCCACGGTATAAGTACGTTTATAGTCATCTGACACTGAGGTGAATCCCCGCAGTTTCACGAATGCAGCGACCCTAACCGCTATTCACAAATACGTGAATTTCTATTACGAAATTTTTGATAATTTTTGACATAAAAAATGTATAGAACGTCACTTACTGTACCTTTTTTAAAAATAGATAGTTACTTTATACTTTTGGATTTTGTTTTTGTTTTTCTTATAGGATCAAAACCAATCCGTTTAAATTTTAACTCAAATCAAATAAATCAATGCTTTTGTTTTATACAAAAAGTTTATTTCGTACAAAATATCTGATTTCTTATATCCATTTGATATTAAATTCCCGATTTAAAGCATTTTTTTTAAATTTATAAATATAATCTTTTTTATATTAAACCAGAACATTCTTATTTTCCGACATACATATGTATAAGTATGTTCAGTAAGTGTATGAATAGATCATTTCAAAAAAATATTCGTACCTATTACTCAATGGGGCTTTGTTACAGAATATAATTGAGATGGTTACAAAAAACTAAATTACTCGTTAAACATCTGTATGTCAAGGATTCTAAAGTATCTAATTTAAAACCTTTTTGCTGATTGATGAATGTGGCACGATAATTCCGTTGATGACGAGCTTATTGTTTAACTGAAAAAAACAACAAATGCGTATTTATCACTTTAAAATAAATCAGTAGTGATTAATTGTCCTACACAACGCGATGACTATAGTATTGTACAATGAAATATTGGTTTTATAATTTTAGAGTAGTTTTAAATTCTTAAAAAAATATATTCCTTTTAATAAGTTTTAACGTAATGAATCTTGTTTTTTTTTGTATTACAAAATTCGATTCGTTGCTTTTTTAAATTATGATTATATCTATAATTTTTCTTTTCAGATAATATAACCATATGACATACTCAGTACATATAAATTATTACAAAAAAGTCATCCGATCGGGATTATCCAATTCCTTAACTCCCTTGACATCAGGACTGGAATAGTGAATAAAATGTAGCCCTAATGTAATTACTTCTGTGACATTTTATAGTCAATCATTTTTCTTCATAGACCTCATTATAAGTGAGAAATAAGGTTTTAACTGCAGCAGATGATAAATAGTAATATCTCAGTAAAATAATATAGGATTCAGTCTAAGAAATATAATTAATTTTCTCGCTTGGGATTTTATGTTAATATGAACTATCAATGTGATGTCATCATATGGGAAGTAATTGCTAAGATTTTACCTTCTCGCGTCTGTTCATTGATGGTTAATGAAATGAATATAGAAAATAAACGATTAAATTCAAGTCACTTTTTTACATTCGAAAACAATGATATCAGATAGCATTCTTTGTAGGAATCTAACGACACACAAAATTATTAAAAAATACATTGATTTTTTTAAACTTATCTATGCAGAAAGCTGAAGCCCGTGACGTCATAACCTCTTAACATTATTTTCGGCAGCAACTCCAAAATGGCGATTACGTTGGCATTGCAAAAAAAATTACATAATCATAGAGTAAATGGACTTAAAAATTTAACTAAAAATTGACAACCAAAACCCTTAAAATGTTTTGTTTCATAAGTTATATAGTGGCGCAGTTAGTGCGAGCAAATTTGTACTCTCCTTAGCTCAGTATTCAGCGAAATATATTTTAGGACTCAGCCATAAACTGTCCAGGATGGTTCTGTAACTAATGTACTAATTTATCTTTTATTATCTCTAAAAAAAATCAAATTTTAACTTTGTTTTTTGTATTCTTCGTCAATTAAAAATATATATCTTTTTAAATAAATCCATCATGGAAGAAACATGCTGTATATAATTATATATCGTTTTCAATAACATTGTGATTAAAAAGGTAAAGTACATTTTATTATAATGATACCTATTTTTTATTTAATGTCTTTGAAGATTCGAATTCACGGCGTGTTATTATTTACATAATTATTTACTTATTAAAGAAACAAATATTATGAATATAAATCTTATAGTTTATTAATTACGATATAACATTTTGTCGTATAACTTGTATATACAATTACCTGTACATTCTCTTCGACTTTATTCCTTTATACTATAGACTTTATATATATATTGGGAGATATATGTAATTAATTATATCAAATACTTGTTTTGTGTTGAAAGAGGATTTTTACGAATGCGAAGTTTTAGAAACGTGAACGATAGCGTAGCCCAAATGCAAGACCAAGACCAAGACTGCAAGACCAAGACTGATTTTGGGCAACACTAGTCAGCGATATACCGACGAATTTATATTATTCTTAATTAAATATATTATTATTAGTAGTTGTAAATGTTTGTTTTAATTTACATTTGTCTTTTATATCTACAAATAAATAAAAAATTGTCGTCTCTTTGTCATATATTTTTAACTTCATTCGCTTTCATTCATTCATCCATCATTCATTGTATATCCATGGTATATAGACCATTTTTTTTTACTATTTTATAGTTGTCTCTCTGTATTATCTATACACGTCTTTTATAATCGAGAAATGTATAGGTTTGCTTTTTTTTTAAAGATTACTATAATTTGCTCACAGCAAATTGTAAATTCGTTTCTTTGTGTCGTACATTTTACTAATTGCTGCTTCGGTTTTAGGACATAGCGTAAGAAAAAACAAACATATTCAATATTTAAGTATTTTTTTATTGAAATTATTTTTTTCAGAAAAATTAGGCCACTTTGATATAATATTAAACAACGCGTTCCCGGGGCACTCCGTTGCCATGACCTGCTTATGACCCACCAGCTTGTACGTGGGGCTGACTTTGCCGTTCAATACACCTGTTCTGATTAGAGCTCTAGTGCTCTCTAACATAGCTTCTGGTGGCTCCTCAACTGAAATTAAAATATTTTTTTTATATATAATTTTATATAAAACCATAAAATGTGAACATGTTATAATAGAGTTAAACGTATGCTTTTGGGAAATGGTGGATCATCATAAATTATTTATATAGAAATATTATATCAGCTTGTTTTTTTACCCCTCCAATCTCCTATGAGACAAATCCCAATACTGTAATTATTGGCAGGACCCGCGTGTATTCCGATGTTGTCCCAACCTCGGCCTTCGTAAACGCCGCCTTCGCTGCCAATGCAGAAACTGAAAGGTAAGACATTACTATACTATTAAAAAACGATTAAAACACTGTTTTAGATACATAGATAAGACTCACGTTATGAGAATTATTGTAAATATTAATATTAAAATACATTCAGTTATACGTTTTTATTCTTAAACTCAATATATACTTATACATATAATAATTACGACGCTAAATGAGTATTATTACTAAAAATTACTGTTTTTCTAACATTTCGAAGAAGACCTTGAAGATTTCTTTAGATATTTATTTCGTGGCTAATTACGGCTTCAAGTTTTACGTCTTTATTCACTGGTTACATTTTTGTCTGAGGATCTTTATGAGATGTTAGATATCTTAAAAATGTCATTATTATCTATTGAGAGCCCAATTGAAATGCGTTTTTGTCATTCTGAGTATTAACGATGATAAACAGAAAGACAGACATTAAAGAAATATTGTTAATACTATACAAATGTACTTGACTATACATACATACATATGTACATAAATAAAAAGTTCACGTCTTGGAATATTATGATAAAAATAAGACTTCAAATTATTATTTATTTTTAAATCAGAAACGGCTGTATTCGCGTAACAAAAACTATTAATTTCATATATATACAGCCGTATATATATATAGAGGCAAACAGTAGTAACTAAATTATTATTAAATTATAATTAAAACAATCAGTAAATGAAATTAATCTCTTACTTGTATCCAATATCTCCCCATCCCATACTGATGTGATAGTTTTGCATTGATCTCATATCTGCTTTACATTCTTCAGGGGTGCTGCAAGCGCCTGGTATATAAGTGTGATGAATCACCACGTAAGGCACCGGGGTCTTCAACGGCCGAACGTCGGTCGACGGTACACCACCCCAGTCGCTTTTCGTGTAGTACTCATAAGATTGGGGTCGACCTAAACCAGTATTGAAGAAGAAATAATCGATGTTTTTAAGAAAATATTAATAACCCGCCTAATTGATACGCTATTTTTAAATAGTTTTACTATAAAACACCTCTTTTAAATTACCTGCATTAATAGCTAATTTTAATAATTAAGACCAGAAACGAAATACAAAACATGACAACCCAACCACTTTTATAATTTGTCGTGTTATATATTTTTTAAATTGAATTATGTAAATTTTATTTATTATTATGTTTTGGTTTATTTATAATTTAGAATTCACTATATGCACTTATTTGGCTTACTGCGGAATTACTGCATCTAATGGGATCCTTTACATATATATACATTATATGCAGTATATATATATAAAGGATATATAAAGGATATCCCATTATATATAGTTAATGTATTACGGTTAAATAAGACTTACTAACATAAACATTTCTCTAAAATTATCGATCAGTTGAAATACGTAATTGCATTCTAATTCTCTATTCAGAATAATAAAGTTAATGATTCTGTTTAGGATATAATCACCGGTTGCTTTATGAAAAAAAAACTTAAAAACCACTCCAAAAATAATCTAATATTCATCTGTACCCTTCTAATCATGTTTTAAACTAATAATATGAAAGGTGAAGGCCGTATATAAAAACTAATAAATATTCCTTTATTTGTAATTATTTTTACGATACGACTAAAAATATTACAATCGATTTCTCTTTGAAATTTTGATATATAAAACGACTTAAAACGCTTTTAATACACGTGCACTTATCTAAATAAATAAATGGATCTGTGTTATCTTGTCTCATAATACGGACAGTTACAATATCGTACAATGAATTCGGTAGTGGTATCTGAATAATTATTTACTATTTTCAAACATTGCTTACCGTACACATTTGGATTACTATTCACTAAACACACGCTAATTATCACTAGTGTGTACAATAATAATTCGCTACCACAAGCTGCCATAGCTCTGATCAATATATCACTGTGTGCTTTACAATATGATTTGAAGTGGAATTCTTCAAATTGGTGCTTATATAATAAAATGTACGTCGCGGTACTTTCCCACGTTGTTGTTGATTAAAATTAAAGGAATCGACACATGTTTCTGCCCTTTGTATTGTGTGAAAATATATTGTAACACGTTATTTATTAATTGTAACTGTACTTACGCCACCATCTATCATAGTAATAAAAAATGTCGGTATAAGTAGTAACTAAATATTAAATTGTGTTGAATCAATTGGTAATGGATAATAATAAAGCTGTTAAATTTACACATTGTATTCTATATCCAGCTTCACCTATGGACCCGGATGTTTAATGAATGAATTAATCGATTATATCAGTATCATACAATATGATAGTTTTAGGAGTTACATCAAAATCGATTTAATAATTTTGAAGACAAATTACAAAGTACGAGTTTCATATAAACAAACTGTTTTAATCGTTAATGAATGTATGATTTTTTTTAGGTTGTTATTTTAGTATTAGAACATAAATATTATTATATCGTTAAATTGGTTAAGCCATAGTCTTTCCCTAAAAAAAGTAGAGATAAATACCATATCATGATTTATTATACATGATTATAAAACATGTATAATTTTCAAAAGCAAAGTCGCGTGTAAAGGTTAGCAACTGATAAATAAGGTCATGACATCGCGTGTGAGTGTTTACACATATAATATATTAGGGATTAACGTATTTGTATTGTTGATTGATTCATTTTTATTTTAGAAACAATACTTTTTTTGTTAGTTTTTTTCAGGTTATTTTTTTTATCAAAATACTTATCAGTTATACTTTTTTAAATTTTATTCTTTTCAAAGGTTTAATCGTTGATATTTTGAGTTAGATTGCACGAGAGTTCATAATTTAATAAAAACTTTATTAAATCTTTTGAAGATATAATGTGTATTGATATATTTTTCTCTATTTAATAAGTAACAATGTTAGTAAAATATGACATAATAACATAATATAATTAGGAACAGAAAATTTGGAAATATTTGCAATTCTCGATATCCTCGTCTTTTTGAAATGAAGGTTTAAAGCTTGAATTGATATTATCTTTGATCATCTTTTTTCTTAACACTATTGGTTTTGAAACAGGTTGCTGCGACGTTTTCTGTAAGTCCCAAACAGTTTTTTTTTATAGTTTGGCGAATTTATCAATAAATTTATATGGATGAAGGATAAACCTATATCTTTTGGAAGCAAATGACATTGGTGTAATATTTTTCACCTTACGAAATGGAGGTAGTACCGTCACCCATGGACATTCGCAACAAAATAATTGTCTCGCTACCCTTGTTTAGCGAAGAGGTGGAGGAAAAAGTGGGAAAGAGAGGAAAAAGGGAAGGAGTAGGAAAGGATGGGAAAAGGCAAAGGGCAACCGGCTGTCTCACTCAACAGACGAAGCGCAGCTATTAAAGGCTACTTCACGCCGATCTTTTGTGAGAGGGTAGTACTTCCCCGGTGGAGCCAGCCCCTGTCCGAGCTGCAGTAACTTGACCACAGCTAGGCTCCACCGCTGTCAGTACATACATATAAAAAAGTATTGCAATTTTGTATTTTTGGTTTTTTGCTATCTTCAAACCCTACTAAAATGAATTACGGCCAAATAGCGGACCTGGAACTTCCTGACTGCACGATTTTAAATTATTTATATTTTATATTTATAGTGATTTAGCTCTTCTACACCACTTGCATTGCTAAACATATGGTTGATCAAATGCATCAAGATTATAAAGTCAAATATAGAAGAACATCAACTCAGAAAGTTAAACTTCATCATGTTTGTCGCAAGATTCAACCTACTCTTTCTCTCCTCACCAATCTCATAAATTACTAGTTACAGAAATAGGAAATAGAGATAGGCAAATTTTGGTTATTCCATTGTATGTATCAAAATACTTCGGCCAGATTTGGTACGACGCACTCGTGTTTTAAAAGCCTTTTTATTTTTCTTTTTTTCAATACATTATACAATGAAGTATAGTCAGTGGTGGCCTAGTGGTTAAAAGGCCCGCCTCTCATGCAGGAGGGCGCGGGTTCGATCCTGGCAAGTACCAATGTGATGTTTCCGAGTCATATGTACTTTCTAAGAGTAATTTAGACATCACTGATTAATGCATTCCCAAAGAGGGTTGATGTCAGGCAGGCGGCCGATCGTAAAAACAGTTAGCCGAAACTATTCACAACATGTAAGGCAGACCCTGGCTAAAGCTGGGAAATTGCCAGGTAGAAGAAGAAGATGATACAATGAAGTAACTCATTTCCTCAAAGAAAATAGCTTCAAAGTCGTTCTAGGTCTAAAGTTGTTGATAAGTAGAAAAATAGTGCCTAGATTCAAAAAACTCATTTAGGAAATTTGTCGATAGGTGTGGATTTCATTAAAGCCATTTTTTAAATACCGCCTAGATAATATGACTATATACTGAGATTTGGACTATAATTTTGACAGAGGGAAGAAAAATTGAAGCCTGAGTTTATTAATACATTATCTAATAGTCTTTTTAACGAAATATATCAAAAATTTAAGTAAAAGGAAAAAAAGACGGAGCCAAAGTGATCCAATTATTAAAACATAAAGATCTGCGTAAGCGTAAACGTCTGTCAGGCGTTTTTAATGCTAAAATCTGGTTGCAGGAAGGGTAAAATTTTTGAAATAGTCATTAAAATCTAAGCTGTAAAATGGCTAGTGATGGTGACTTTATAGAAATCAATATAAATGATTGTAAAGAAAACAATTTAACCTTTCTATTTCCAAGTTTTCACTAAAATGGCAAGGAAGATTCTGTATGGCGTATATTCCGGTTTTAATATGCCTTTTCTCTCAAGTCAGATGTGGAATTGTATTTATGGGTATTTTATCATCTTAGAAAAAATTTGGTTCTTATTTTTGGATAGTTTAAAATAGTTTCGTCTATACACCGGAACAAATGTTTTTAACTTAAAGCAAGTTTATTCTATCATGAGCTTCTCTTTCCAAACTACTTTGGCAATTAGCGAATCGAATGATTGTTTGCCAAAATTTCAAGGATCACCTCTCTATACTTTAACATTGTGTATAGTTGGAAATTCCCTATATACCTTCCATAGCAGGTGGTATTGGAAGTGTCCAGAGAAATTATTCAGATCAATAAGGTCTGTAGGTAGCTGCCATTACCATCCATAGCAACAAAACTTTTATCGCGATAAGCTTACATTCAAGCTTCGTGTATATCATATTAAAAAGCGGAATAATTTTATCATTTAGTCGTCACTACCGGAATTACATGGTAATTTTCATGAGAAGGGCATTTCCTCCAAAAAGTCCGGTACTGCGCGAGCAACTCTTCCAACTTTTCAATTTCAAGAGAAGTTTCAAACTGCTTTCAGCTAGCTCTGCTCGTTGACCCTTTATTAAGTATATGGAAAACAATTGAGTATTTCTAGATTTTCCTACAAATCAAAGAACATAATAATTCTACCCAATGCTATCTTATTAGGATATAAATTATTAGCATCACTTGGAGCACTAAGTAGTTCTAAATTACAATTGAACTTCTCAGTTTCTCGATTAGAAGACATCAAGTTATTGTTATTAAACTTATAATGAATGTTGTACTTACAGACTAATAAAGTTTCAACTGTACAAAGGACATAATCTTAATTGGAAATACAACGGAAAAATTAAATAACCATATAATATATAGTGGTGGCCTAGTGGTGAATAGGCCTGCCTCTCATGCATGAGGTCGCGGGTTCGACCCTGGCAAAGCACTAATGTGATTTTTCCGAGTCATATGTACTTTCTAAGAGTATTTAGACACCACTGACATACGGTAAAGGAAAACATCGTGAGGAGACCTGGACTTATAATTTCACAATTATAAGTTTGAAATCACCAACCCTTCTTGAGCAAGCGTGGTGATTAATGCTTAAACCTTCTCCATGTGAGTAGGTCTGTGCTCAGCAGTGGGCTCTGATAGAGTTTAATTAAATATTTTTTTACTTTATAAACTTATACATCTAAAATCAAAAAACATATATAATATTCGCTAAAATTGTGCTCACTAACGGGATGGAGTCATTTGGCCTAAATATGAATTTAACATCGAGTTTTCAACTACTAACCTTTAACATTTACTTTTTTTGCCGTTTTATTTAAGCCTGTTAAATATATACTAAAGAATCCAAATTGAGTAAATATTAACTATTTCCAAATTATTATCAACAGAATTAAACTATTGTAAAAGTTATTTTCATACATAGGAATAATTTTGTATTGTTACTTGCTTAATTTTTATATGAATATTAACATTGTTATCGTCCTTGAAAATTCATAAATTAAATGTTATTTTACAACTTAGACTAAAGTTATCATGATTTAGAATGTTTTATATTTAGAAAAAATTACTTCAATCTATAACGATTCAATATATATTTTTTATAAACAATTAATAATTTTATTTATTATGTAAAGAAATAATCTTTTCGTATCGGCAAAGAAAAGATACAGATCTAAATAAATAACACTTCTTAAACAAGTATCTTCTACATATTATTTAAAATTAAACTATTTTTAGAGGCTGAATTTAAACAATACTATTTATGGTAGTTATGCTAAAGGTTATTTCTCTTCCCAATCCTCTTCAAATTTAATATATTAGTGAATATGAAGGGTCGGTGATTGCAGTCAAGAGGCAAATATGTGGACCCATTACGGTTTAAATTTACATAATTTTACTTTACCTTATTATTACAGTTGATATATCTATTTATAAGGTTAAATATTACTTGTTTGCTTTTTTTGTGAATATGATATCTGTTAGTACAACTTTAAGTTTTATGGAAAGTTTCAATAGATGCTTTTCGTATATATATATATACAGATACATCTTGTCTATGTCGATGTCTAGTATAAACATGAAGCAATATAAATACAGTAGCTATATATATCAACAGATGCATATGTCATAAATAAGACTAATAATAAGATATATATATATATATATATATATATATATATGTATATTCATATAAATCAATTAAAACTTATTACAATACAAGACGAGTATCGAACAGTGACGCCAATGTAGAGCTGATGTGTTATGGCGCATGGCGAAATTATCGAAAAGATTAATTAACACAAAACAATACTTCGTCATTGCCTCAATATCATGTGATAACAATGTCTATTTGCTATTGATAATTTCGGGAAAAAACCTTCGTTTCGAACTAGACAATAAGACAAAAAAACACTTGAATCTGATTAGAGACGTTATTTATAATATTATTTGAATTCCTCAAATTAAATTGTAAATTGTCTATTACGTAACCTATTCTTGACGACGGAACGGAAACGGTGTCGCGTTTAATGTCAAAGGTTATTAGTTTTATTATTAGGAGATAGTTTAGTTTTGGTGAATCGCTTGCAGCTTGTGTTTGAGCTAGTTTAATAGTAATTTGAGGTTCAATGAGCTTCGCTTTACAGATGATGAATGACCGTAACTAATGACGGATACTGATTGACAATTCAGACTCGAAATATAGAAAAAAAATGATTAATGTTATAAAAAAAATGATAACATTAAGAAGATAAGAATGTTTTAAAATATTCTATTACTGTGGCAAATTATACGATCATAAAAAATGGTTGATTTACGTGAAATCAATTAAAATATTTGTTTGAAAAAATTATGAAGTTAAATCTTGACCTTGATTGTGCGATATTTTTTAATAATCGATATCACGGACTGTGAATGGAAAATTTTACCTAATTTATTCGTTGTGTTTTTTTTTTAATAAAAAATTAATTTCTGATGAACTTGAGTTTCAATTATCCTCATAATCAGACAATAAATAAGATAAAATTTTCGGATTTCATTATAAATAACAAACGTATGTGATTTATACAAAGATTATTTTTGTTATCGTCGCATTATACTATTGTGTCATCGAAAAAAAAATTGATAAGTTTTAAAAATACCGACTCACAGATAATAATCTTTCAAAAAGTCAATGAATCATTGATTATAATCTTTAAATAAATTGTAAATATGAATTTCGGTTATCTTCTTCAGACGACGAGATGCGGTAGTTCAAAATGATTAGAGTTATAATACGTGAAGTTGAAGATCTAATCCGTTCTGTAAACATTAATTATTGCCAAAGAGGACTACATAAATCTGTATATTTAAATATATTCAAAATATATTTGACTATAATATAATCTACAACCCTACAAGCCTTCCGTAAGAACAACACACGTATATTATATTTTATTAAAATAAAACGATTATTTAAATAAATAATTAAACCAGTTTATTGCTCATCGTGATCGTTAGTATCATGTTAGATGGAATTCCAAAGTTGGTTGAAATTTAGGCCAAGTGGATATTTCCCTTTGGAGTGCGCTCCCGGGACACTCAGTGGATCCAACTTGTCTGTGGCCCATCAGGCTGTAGTCGGGACTTATGTAGCCGAGGTCGACTCCCAGTTTTATTAATGCTTGAGCAGATTCCAGTTGCACCCTTGGAGGAACTTCAGCTATAAGCAATATTTTATTTTAACAAAAAAAGTTGAATATTTTAGTTTAAAATTAAGAGGAAACAAAAAATAAGGAAAACGACTTATAGTCCGTTTCATTTCTATAATTTTATATTCATATTTGCAGCTTTCCTCACAACATTTTTACCACAGATTTTATTGACTAAAGCAATATAATTTTTTAAACCAAAAAGTATTTTTAGTTCTGAACGGTTTGGTATAAAAGTGAGTTCAAATATTTTACTCTTCTAATACAAAATTTAGACATGAGAAAGTATTGTCAAATATTCTGTTTAAGAGAGTATTTTGGAAGCGTTCAACTACATCTTACAAATGTTTCGTGAAGTCATGCACATATGCTGTGAACATTTTGTTGTCATTTCAAACGTCACAACGAGGTCATGATTTGTATGTATAATCTGAACCATACAACATTACGGGAATCCCCCTATAGAAAAAGTAGATTTGTCACAAATTTTAGTAGAACGTATGTCGACAATGATTTAATACCTGTTAAATCCATAAATAAATAATATTCGTAATTGGTTCCTTGCTAAAGCTAGTTTGTTAGATTAATAATTCAATGATTTAGATACTTACAGACCCAATTTCCTATAAGGACAATACCAATGCTTTTTACATTAACACCAACCGCGTGCGCACCCAAACGGTTGAAACCACGCCCCTCGTATACTCTGCCATCACTACCAACTGCGAAACTATTAAACATTTATTAAAAACTTCTTCATATTGAAATGACTACAAGGGGATTTAAGTGGTTCATAATTCATCAAATATACTACAAGATACTAACTTGTAACCAATATCAGCCCAGCCATTGGTGATTTGGTGTGCGTTTTGCATAGATCGCATTGCCACAGAACATGCTGCCTTCGAATAACAAGCACCGGGGATGTAGCTATGATGTATCACCACCAAGGGGACGGGTGTTTTCAGCTTGGTAACCGAAGTAGCGAGCCTGCCCCCCCAGTCCACTCTCGAGACGAATTCGAATGGTTGTGCTGGAAGATCATAGAATGCTCATTAATATGTTAATTGTATTATAAAATCAAAGTTGGTTCATAAAATTCAAATAAAATATTCCAAACAAAATGCCATAGCTATAAATTGTGTCACACGACCTTTCCTGGAGATGTCCTATTTATTATAATATAATTAACTAATTATTATCATACTTACAATAGTATCTTGAATGTGAACGTGGTAAGGGAGATCCGACTACTCCGATGGCCACAAAAAAAAGTCCGATAATAATAGGAGTCATTCTTCCTAAACAAAAAACAATAGTTTGTAAAAATCATTAAAAAGATTTTAGTTTAAAATATTTTACAAAATTTAAATAACGTTACTGTTTATTCTCTACATTATACGAAGGATAAAAAGCTATTATTAGAATTTAGAATGCAAGGAAATAACCTTAGAAGCAAAATATAAACCGGTTCTGAAATTGTTTATGGATTTCTAATACGACTGTATGCCTTTTTTAACAGTAGATGAAATCAAACGAACTACGTAGATGGTTACAATGATTGTTAATTGATTATTTACTAACCACATTGATTAATTCCTTTAACAACAGAGACGAAACTCTGTTTATGCGAAATGAAAATTGCATTGCATTACTGCTAGACATTTGTAGGTTGCATTATTAAAGGTAAACCAACGAGACTTACCGAAAAATCCTATGAGACTACGTTTATTACACTATATAACTTTATTTGTGGTGTCGTCCACAATATCACACACACAATGAGTAGAGCGGAGACCTTTTTATATTAAATGCTTATAGTATGATAAGAAATCGGTACTCCACAAAGATTCGGGAGATATTTCACTAATGTAATCATCGTATTTTGTCTTGTATAAATCGACGGTTTCGGTGTCTGCGGGTAATCACTTTTCCCCTATACATTTGACGACGTTAAATCTGACTGTTCACGTAATATTAAATCTGAAGGGCTTTTATAAGTGGGAACGTGTAAATGCGGATATGTGGAATGTAGAGTTTGTCCTATAATTGATCGATAGTTACATTTGAATCATAAAAAGGTCTCGATTGTGTTTGTCATGTACTTCTGTCAATAGAACAATATTATCATTATAAAATTATTAATAAATAGTTATTTAAAATAATAAAAAAAAACTAAACTTTTCCTTTGCCTTTGATAAAAGAAAATTAATAGAAATCAACAAACCGTTAATTCGTGTCTGAAGTAAAGGTCTTGAAACTTAATAAAGATGTGGAAATTGAATTTGTATTACTTATTCTTTGAAATGAGATTCTTTTGAAATTTTTTATTCCTCTACTGCGGTTTCATTAGAAATATAACCATACAATTTTGTTTTTGATAATTCTTTAATTGAATCATTATGTAGGTAATCGAGAATGCTGTAAAAAGATAACATTCATACCATCTTCATTAAATTAAATTAGATGCTAGGAACGAATGAATTCTTAGATGAAAAATTAAAATATTTATTTCAATTACGTCACATTCTCCTACCACGCCCTTTTTAATCCTCAACTTTATATGACCTTTTAAATGTATGGTAGTTTCCATTCTTAAAACCTATGTATATCTTTTAACATTTGCTGTCGAGCGATAAAAAACCTTTAGTGGAGACATTTAAATGTTCTTTTAGTTTAAAGTAATCAATAATAATTATCATGAAGTTGGTATAATAAAATAACTTGATTTTTCAAGTAGCCAATATCGATGGTTTCTGTATATCGTCGAAGTAATTGAAATGGGTGATGATAAAGGTTTCTAATCGATTTCTGTGATACAGATTATATAAATTATAAATGATGGATTATGATAAAAAAAAAATACAGAATAAATGCATTTTTATTAACCTGCTCAGTTTGTTATTATTGAGACTAACTGGTCATTTAGTTACTGTTTAGACTGTAATATCTCATGGTAATAAATACAATAAGTACTTTGTTTGAACTTACACATTTTTGATATATTTAACATACCAAAAAAATTGATTATGAGATATATATGAATAAGTATAATATGTCAAGTATTGTCAGCTGTGCATCAGCCGCCATGCTTTGTGTTGGTGACGTCACATATTATTTGAAATCCATATCTTTGTTCATTATAGGTAACTTATTGTTTGGGAAATTGCTTTTAAACAAAAGCGAACTTCTATAATTTGTAGGTTTGCTTTTTGTAATGTTAATTACTTGGACTTATAAAGTTGTAATGCAATTATACTCTCCAGCTAGTTGTAATTATACAATTATTAATTAAATTACAAGCTTAATCGTTACTGCTTATAATGACTTAAAACTATATTATATTTTAAGACGCATCGCTGAATGACATGTACCTACATAATAATGTACTAATTAATGGGGCATGAAGTAAATTAAGAAAAATATTTTTTGGTAATATGTTTTTTACTATATATAATTTAAATCCCAAGGAAAATAAACACCATTTATTAATTAGATAAAAGTTTGAAGCTTATCGGTCTGTCTTTGACTGTAATGCACAATCGCAGTAAATTATCATACAATTAAATAAACGAGATATCAATCAATATTAATATAACAGATAAATAGATTGTAGTAAATTTCTAGCAAAGTCAAATATTTTGATTTTTTTTTAAAAGAATAGATCCTTTTTTGTTATTATATTATTAATATCAATAAAAAACTTCTTGTAAACAGTGAAGACTGCATGGTCGTCCTCTTTAAGTGTGTCACTAATCGAGTAACTTTGTCATAATATTTTTCTCACTTGTAATAAAACCAAAACTAACGTTCTTCCAAACTTCGTATAGAACAAGCTTGTAAGGATATTTGCAGAATTTTAGTTCTATTTTTATATCATGTATGTATGTATGGATAGTCGATGAAAGTCTGTTACTATTTCAAATACCGAACACATTGTGATAAAACTTTACAATAAAGTAACCGATTCATCAGAATAACATATACGATATACTTCATCTATTAATTATATAATTTAATAAAAATATAGTTTCAGTTTATATATATTATTATATATTCATAGTTTAATTTTTCATGATTCTTAGAAATACAATGCAAAGAAAGATCAAAATAAAAAGTTTGTAGTTTATATATGTATGCGTATTGAAACAGGTTTAATAGTTGATATGACGAATTCAAACTTTTTAGACACTAAAAAGAGGGTCGTGTGATCCGGAGATAACTTGTAGATGAAGTGATTTTGACAACCATAGAGCATAAAAAACCTGGATTTGTCATACAATATCTATAACTTTTGGATTAAAGCAATATAAAATAATCATTTACTTCATATTTATGATGAATTTCTTCTGTTACTACAGAAGTTAAACGACGCAACTGTAACTTCTTTATTCAACTGTAATTTACTTAATACTTTCGTCTAATTTTAATAATTAAGTATACTAAAATAATCCAATTAACCACTAATTGCAGAAATGAGAAATGATCCCCTAACACTCTTAAGGTCACAAAAAACGTTTATTTAACTGCTCATTACGTATATCTTAAATTAACAGTAATATAATGAAGATATTATTCGTTTGTTGTTTCAAACTAATGACATATTCTTAGAATAACATGAACACGGGGACAGAACCGTCTTTATTTAGGACTTGACCTCAAATAAGTTCAACATGAAGAAAGTAAACAAAACATCAGGACAAAACGAAAAGATGAAGCAAAACAAATAAAGCAGGGAATTACATATTACAGAATTGCGTCTGCAATGATATGCTTTTGTTTACATAATATGTAACTATAAGTAAGCTTTATTATCAACGTTTCAGACACGTTAAGAATAAATGAAGCGAACGGATCTGACAACAAAGTTTAAAGTTAGTGGAATGAATCCGAGTGAAGATTTCATTTTCACGTTAAAGTTGGCAACCGAGCAGGTGGCCTATCTGATGGTGATACATTTGTATTTTTCAACGAAAGCAAATCGTCCACGGACATCCGCAACATAAGAGATGTTGCGGATATGTCGCCACTCGTGATTAGGGAAGAGGAGGAAGAAAAAGTGGAAAGGGAGAAAAAATGGAAGGGGTAGGAAAGGATGGGGAAATTGATAGGGCAACCGGCTCTCTCACTCATCAGACGAATGGCAGCCATTAAAGGCTACTTCACGCCGATCTTTTATGAGAGGGTGTTACTTCCCCGGTCGAGCCAGCCCATATTCAAGCAGCAGTAACTTGACCACAGCTAGGCTCTACTACCTTCAAGATTACCTAACTGACAAAAGTTTGAAGATTAGAAACATGTTTTTGCTTTTGCTAATGTAAATTTTATTTTATTTAGACAAAGAGTTAAAGAGAGATGAGATTAAATGATTTCTCCTATATTCAGTTTCGTCACATTGCCATTGCCTGCCAAATCTCAAATTATCCGATTGTGATTATAATCAATTCTCTTCCAATCTTTTATATTGGCTATCGTTGATAAATAATAAAGGAACCCTTTTATAGTATATAGGTTTTAAAATACGTTAAAAAAGGGTTCGTTAATTTGCATCTTTTTTTTTGTAGCAATATTTTTTCTAGACAGTTATGAGTATTATTTTAAATTCATTATTATATATTGAAAAATTAAGTGAGATATTCGTTATTAACATTAAATCTGTACACTCTTCTTTATAATCTTCACATTTATTATCCAATAAATACATTTTCTGTCAGTAATTTGTTGGCAAAATGCATTTTATATATATAAGCCTGGAAATATAACCTTAGTTAATGTTTATAGATACTTAAATATTAAATAAGGGATTGTCATGTTTTGTTTTATAAAACATAGTTGTAGAGATGTAGAGAATTGTAATCTACAGATTTCTCAAAATATCCAAGCCGTAATTATCACCTAACTACAAAGTTTTTCAATAAAAGATGTATTCATCAACAATGTAACCAACATGAAAGTGTCTTGTGTTAGGTAGAATTATGAATTATATAAGAAATGGCTTAGAACATTCAACAATCCGTTTAAATATAATTACGGAATGTTATGAAGCGTTTTGTTTTAATTAATATTTTAGAAATATATGATTAATTTTATTAAAAATAACAAGTATTAATAACAAAGAATCGTTAGAAATCGAAAGAAAGGTCTGTTATGTAATAGCTTTCGGGAAATTAATTAACAAAGTGCGCGTCAATACGATGTAGACGCTAAGAATGTAAGGTTAATTAGTATGATATTGTTAAAGCACTATTAAACTGAGTTTACTGTCATATAATATACGCTGTGATCAAATAATTATATTGTATTGCTTTGGTAGTTAAATAAAATTTCAAATCATAAGGGATTAGGTGCAAGAAAAACGTTTAAATTATTCTGTTAAAAGTTGCTTCAGTTTTCATCACGATTAATATTTTTATTAAAAATAATCCACCTTTTCCTGAAAAAAAAAATGGTATCAGTTCAATTATGCATATGCTAGTTGCATCGGTATGATAAAGATAATACAATCATTTTCGTTGTAGGTATATACCTACTGCATCGGTGATACAATGTAAGATCTGATAAGCGTGTCATTACATTGAAAGGGAAAATCCCTTCAAGAACAACCTCAACCTCATTATATCTGCATCAAGTCACCACCGATTAAATTTTTTTTTTTCATTCGATATATTTCTATTGTTCGGGGATTAAGAAGACATGTTATGCGTGCTCAAAGTTTATTTACATTTATATTCCAATGTCAAATAATAAAAAAAAATATATGTATGCAAGCAATGTTTAGTTTTAAACTAGTTTTATGCTAATGAGATCCAAGATTTTTGCGCGTTTTATTTATTTAAATGAAACTAATATTTTTCGGATTATACTACGCGACTTTATTTTTGTTTATAACTACATACTACGGGCAGACGGGATGTGAAAACATTCACATCTCGTCTGCCCGTGATCACGGTTGATGTAAAGTAGCCGAACGCCGGGATTATGTTCTTATTATGGATTGGTACCTCTTTTGCCTAATTACGGCCATAAAAATTAAGACTTAAATTTACCTAAGGCTAACTGAAAAAACTCTTCCATATATAAGGCATAATATTACCAGACCTGCTGAATTAAAAAGTCTCATATAAGAAAATCGTTTGATAATTTATGAACCAGACTTCGAACTAAAAGGTGGAAATTTTATTAGATAGAAATTTTATTCCAAAGCATGTAAAACCTTATGCCTCTCACAGCTAATTTAATATCATTTCTACCTTTTGACAAAACGGTTTATACAGAAAGGTTAAAGAGAATTAGTTATTTTTTTATACTCTATGGCTGCATTCTCACTAGAATCGTGTATTTTGTTGACAACGTCAAAAATCAAATTATTTGCTTCAAACTTCATAGCGCTTCAAAAAACAAGTTCTAAATATCACCTTTGGTTTTAAGTTCGCAAACTATTCAAACAAAAAAATAAGCACAAACTTAGAAACGTGATATTTTTATTATATGACATATTTCTATTTATGTCGTTAATTACTTATTTCCAAGGACCGGTCACACATGAGCTGTTGTTATCTGGAATCATCGAAGCGTAACAAAGGCGCGAACACGGGCTAGGCAGGAAACGTGGCGCCATCTTACAGGAAGCTGGGAGATTAAGACTTGATTTATGGAATAGCTATTTGTGTTATCTCCTAGAATAGCTATTTGTATTATCTGTTATAACATAAACACTACGTTATTTCAACTTTAAGACGACTGTAATTACAAAAATATTTCGTTAAAAAATTCTAGATGTTAATAATACAATATTAAAAGACTTAATAAATACTAAATATATAGGGTTTTTTTTTATTCGCAATAACATTTTTTTTGTCTAAACTAAAGAAATCTAACTTTTTCTTGTATAATCAACTGTTTTCCAGTAAAAATTTTAAGTTTAAACCCTGTCTTCAAAGTTCTCTAAGATGATAAAGACACCAAATGATGCGGCCATTTGGTAAACGAGGGCTATTGAAATGTTATGAATTCTCACGTATTTAATGTATTTTCAGTCAACTCGGACAAAAATTTAAGTCAATTATTAAAAATAAGGTTCAGATCTTTCTTTACTCAAAGGTGAAAAATGGAGTACAGGTTTTTTTTTAGTTTAAACGCTTTATTGTACTGTTCTTTATCATATTACACTACTGTTACTGAAAGTTTTTTGTCAAACTATTTCTTAACGGACCTAAAATTCATCATTACTAAGCGTATGAAATAGTCGATGACCTAACAGTTATTGATAACTCCTAGAAAAGGTATAGATTTAGGAAAGTACTATTTTATCTATACAAATTAAATGAAAAAGAAAATTATTCAAAACTATTTATAAATAAGTTTTCTGAAAAGTCTTTATTTAAGGCCCACTAACAACTAGCCGAACTTCAAACTTTCTTATAGTAATTACTAATGAGATCTAAGACTTTCGCGAGTTTTATTCATTTAAGACGATATCTCGTCTGTACGTGTTCACGGTTGCTGAAAGAACGCCGAAACGTCGGGAATATGTAGTTTTTTACCAAAATATATTTAAGTACATTTGTCAGTGGTGGCCTAGTGGTTAAAAGGCCCGCCTCTCACGCATGAGGGCGCGGGTTCGATCCTGGCAAGTACCAATGTGATTTTTCCGAGTCATATGTACTTTCTAAGAGTATTTAGCCATCACTGATTAATGCATTCCCAAAGAGGGTTGATGTCAGGCAGGCGGCCGGTCGTAAAAACAATTAGCCAAAACTATTCACAACATGTAAGGCAGACCCTAACTAAAGCTGGGAAATTGCCAGGTAGAAGAAGAAGATAACATAGTATATTCGTTTCATCAAAGTAATTACTAATCAAATTTATTTCTGATAATATTAATTTTTTTTTTTATTATTATTAAGAGAAATAAAATAACGTTGTGAATTTAGTCTGATAGATTGTAACCTTTTTTTAATACGCTTTTTTATAAGGCACAGATTTGTATTTGAATATGCTCTGTTGTGACAATTTTTTTTTTAATCCCTTACCAAATCAAACACTATTATTATGACTTCGAGAAAAGCAAATTAGTAAAGTATTATATTATTCTACATTTTTCAAAAGATTTCCTCACATAATAAAGTCATCGCTATTGCCTGCGATTATCTAGTTAAATAAAATAAATAAGTTATTTATTTTATTTAATTTAGTTATTTATATAATTAAAAACATATTTCTGATTTATTCCTTTCCGACCCCTGTATATAAAAAAGTGTATTAATCTTCATGATACGCAACACTTAATATGAATGACGAAATTTAAAACTTGCCGCAAACACTTTCTAGCTAACTATTACAAGATAGAATTAATTTACTACCAGTACATAAAGTATTTAAACACATCACCATCACGTCTTTTTGTAGGTCGTTTTATATTTAAATCAAACTGCACAGATTTTTGTAATTAATGATGTATTGAAAATATTCTTTGAACAATGGTTATTCAAACAGTTACTTTCAAGTCTCAATACTATTAGGATATGAGTAAGCTTAAACACAAGCAATATTGGATATTTATTTTGTTAAAACTAAAAGGCTTTACAATTTTACCATAATAGCGATATAATATTAATATAAAAAAAACACTTTTTCGTATCATTATATTGACGTTTCATTGGTTATGTAAACCGAATTGAGAGCGTTATAAATAGCCATCGTGCTGTTGTATATTTTAATTCAAAACGTCCAGCCATCTTGATCAAATTTATAAGAACATCACGCTGATGTCTGTCTAATACACAATATAATATATATACCATGAATGCATAAGAAATGTGTGTAAAAGTTTTTCAGAGACATTCCCCTCTCACTTTTTTTCAAATAATATTTGCAAGATATTGATTGCATAAAAATCTGATGCAAATAGGAGAACAAAAGCCGAAAATGTCAGTGAGATTTTAAGGAGAAACTATTTATTATATATATGTGAACACTAAATCTACAAATACTAGATTTCATCAAATCGATACCTAATAATTAATAATTTAATATAAACTATACTGAGATATTTAAATATTTCAATTCACAAAAGACCAAGACTCCAAAGAACATTCTTTAATTAAAATAAGAAATCATATTTAAATTTAAAAAAACTACTCCAAAGTGCTACCCACATGAACTATAGCCATTTAACAATACACAATTCCCTTTGAATTTCAGGAAAAAAAGACAATCTTTACGGAAGATCGGCTAAACAATACAAGACACAGACAATACAAGATACAAGATATAGCTTATTGTGCTAAACTCCCGAATTATACGTTCTACTTGCCATCATGACGAGACTATTTATAAGTTCCAGTATACCAAGCTTAAATTCCGCAGCTAGTCGGCAACCAAGCGCGCCACACGTTGGTTCCTGAACTATTATTATATGAAAATTTATAACAAATGAAGTTTGTGTCGTGAAAAGTGAAATAAGTGCGTACATTTGTGTTTACACTTAACAAAACACACCACAGTAAGACATATACAAACGTATAATACGTCGTTATTTTTTTTTATGAGTTGCTGAGTTTTTCTTACGATTTTATTGATGTATACTCATTAGTCTTTTGAATTCTATTATTATATTTGAGTCCAATTGTTAAACATATAAAAGGTGTTGAAATAATCGAGTAGGTTTTAAGATTTCATGAAATAAATAATCCACCCACTTAATTTCATAGATAATTTTGTAAACGATGAAATTCAAAATCATTTTTTAATTTTATACGTCATCACTGACATTAAAATAGCGACCTTTGATAATGGCGAACAATTTTTAAATCTGAACACAACTTTCTTGTGTCGATGACGTACTTTGCAACGATGAATGAGGTTGCGTGACTGGAAGTAAAACATTAAAATGAGCTATTTATGGAACAATTAATATTAGATTAATTTAATATTATTATATACAAACATTATAACACAATAATAATATCAAATTCCGTCAAACCAAAAACACATTTCTCCACAGAACATGCCAATCGGTAACGTCAGCCGGGACTCGGCTCCAAAGCGTGAAACTTTTCGGCCTCCATGGGTTAAAGATAAAGATACCGAAGCTCTGCCTTCGTGGACCCAGAGAAAACTGAAACCAGTGGAAAGTACAACGAAGGCTGTAGCTGAGAATGATGCTGCACCAGCTGCTACTCCTAAGCCTTTGAAACGTAAGTCAAATAAAAAATTAAACCTTCACGATGGAATACAAATATGTTTGATTTATATTAATAAGATTTTATGTTTCTCTTTTTTTTTAAGTATCTACGTTTGAAGTTATTTGTCTGTTTTTCTTTTACAGAATTTATTTTCGGTATTACAGAAATAGCCTAATGTATGAATTTAATTTAAAACGAGGTTCTACATTATTTCTTGTAACACAAGATTTTTTTAACCTTCTTTAAGGTCATACTCATCGACACTTTCTTTCTAGTCCTCGTATTCCTAGGTAGGCGAACTCTATAATAAATGATCCAAGGTTGGGTCACCAAGTTCCTGTTATCGGCTCAGACATATTCATACACAATTATTAATCATTACCATAAAAGCTATGCTTGCAGAGCAGTTAATAGTCTGCCTAAATTCAACCGGTGAAACATATTTATGCAAGCTAATAACTAACAAACCCTTATTTCAAATGTGAAAAAAAAGGTAGCAAAAATCCTTCGTAAAATTCTTACTGTATTGTTCAGGAAATATATTTTTTATAGTTGTATAATGCTTTAATTCCTTCCAATAATTTTGTGCCAACTGTTATTCAATTAATAATGCTCTCTTCTTCAAAAGTATTTAAAACATGATACGTTTGGTCTCTCCCTGGTCCTGGTCTCTGGTCCTCCATGACGATTTCAAAATATGTATTAGGTATAATTTCATAGCTTTCATTTCACTTTAAAAAGCTTTGAAAAGAGTTTCTCTCTCTCAAATACATCCGCTAAGGGAAAAAATTTGAGCTGACGGCCCATAGGAAAATGCCACATGTTACGGCTGAATCCTCCACCTGCAACGTCATTACATCAATTTAGCAGAAGAAGTCTTGAGTGACTTGAGAAGAGAAATGCTTTCACATTGTCCGTGAGCTTTGCAGCACTTTATAAAGAAACTTAAAGAGACCTGTAAAATAAGAATCTGTCTAGACATGTTTTTATTCCTAATATATAAGTAGATAAAAGGGCGCATAAAGGGAGCAAACAAGACACTGTTTCTGATTCCTAAACACATTACTCATTGCTATTTATATCCAATCGAAATTAGACATGCATAATCGTGTGACAACATTTTTTGGAAACACTAGGAACCTTTAATGACTATACCGGTTGCTAAACACACATATTAGTTAAATATACGTAACAAATAAAGAAGGTTATAACAAGGAATACATACTAAGATTTAAAATGTCTATTAACTAAACATAATATGGAATTAATACGAGTACATCTCACACGCCTACAGTCTGGCTCGTGTAGCATTTTACTACTATCTATATAACACTTTTAAAATACGTAGTTTACTTATAATATTGGATCTTTATTCTCATCCAGTTATTGGTTATACGCATTTCACACAACAAATATCTTTGCATTTACATTATATAGTATAATTTGATAAACCTATTATGCAATTAATGCGAAACGTCACCAGCTTACGAATTATATGATCAGCTGCTTTGACAAACATTGCGATTATAAATAAATGCGAAAAAATATAGCAAATATTGTTTGATTTTTATTTATATATTGTGCCAAATTAAGACAAACACCGCTATCGTATTTTTACATTACAGTTGTGCGTAAGGGCAATATTTCAATGTGCATGATATACTTATGTGTATATATGTATGGCCAATGACGTAAACACCTTCCCGAAACTTTGGCAGGGACTCAGGATCTCAATATCTGAGTCTCCACACAAGTTTGTTAGTCCGAAGTGGTTGACGTGAAGTGTTCAGTTTTGGTGGAAACCGAAATATTGGTTTGTTAAAGTGATTTATTGTGATAGAATATTTTAATTTATTTAGATGTTACTTACGATATAATCCTTTGTTAAGGTAACATAAATAATAATGTATACTATCATTTGCTAGCCTTAGCGTTACATGAATCACTGAAATTACGACGAAACGTAGAATAGGCCAGACTGTTAATTTAATGAGCTGACAGTTTCGATGTAATGTTGTGAAAGGTAAAATAATATAATGTAGGTAGAAAAGTATACAAACGTTTTATTTAAGCTTTGCGACAAATAAGCATACGACCTTAGGTGCACAAGCGAAAGATTCAATTTCTTTTTAGTATAATAAAATTTTGGTACCAATAATAAAATCATCAAAATATTTCTAATGTAAAAAGGAATGTTTTTTATACATTATATGTAACCAGAGTATCTTTATTCTATACTAGTCAACGAGTATTCAAGTATATAATTATGTTATAGAGTGTAGCAAACTTTTTAAACTCCAAAATGTCTCTTAATATGCTGCCGTGACTCTACAGAATACGAGATATTCCGAGTCCAACGCCAACGAATCGCGATATTTTTAGAGAGGACAGACATTTTACAAAATAAACGAAGATGTTACGTTTACGGCGTATGATTTATAAGAACTGTTCCGTGGGCTTTTCGACTTGTACCTATATCCGTTCGTAAATTTATTCGATGTTGAGAATACTAAGTTTCATTATATAAATACAAGTAATTAATGCTTTTTTTTAATGTTTTATTTATAATAATTTAGGAACATTATATTTCGATTGCAACACTGTTAACACTTTAGCTAGTAAGGTTTTAACATGTAATCAGGCTAAAATAGCGAAGGTCAGCTTTCGGCCATCTTGGCAGCGGCCATGTTTATTTACGTACGCGAATGCCATCAAATGCAATGAATCGGGGACAAAACACGTGTTTTCGTCTATTATATTTTTCTTTTACTTCCCGCTGTTCATATCACTCTTTTTCCGTAGGTAATTTTTAATTGTTTTCACTTATATTTGAATAGTACGTACAATTATTTTTACACGATCTATAATTGAGATAATTTTGCATAAACTTCTTATATAATGTGTTATAATGGCTTGATCACTTAAATTTAGAATTTGTAAAGCAAAGATAAGAAACATGTAACAGACTGTTATAGTTTTTTATTTTTTCTTATACATGTAGGTATATTCCATTAAAGTTATGACCTCCATCGATATTAATTTAGAGTAGAAGTTCGGCAGAGCAGATAACTATTGGCTTTTATATATAAAATCATAAATTATTAGTAATTCAGTTAAATATTCTACTGTAAAATGTATAACATAAATATTCAGGTATAAACATGAAAGTTGTAACCAGCAACGCTGTTAATATCCCAATGCAAGATATCTTTCTTATCTTTTATTTAAATAGTACCTACCTGACATAAATGCATAATTATACGCGTTTAGATTATTATTAGTGTAAGGACAAATAAATTTTAAATTATACAGGATATATATTACACTATATCTAAATTTATTTTATTTATTTATACCTATCTACCCTACTAGGTCATAATCTCTTTAGTCTTATATTAGAACAGTATTTGATTCTTTTTCAGCTGTTTTAAAGAAACAAGCCACTGTGAAAGAAAAAACAGAAAACGGTGTATCAGAGGCAACAGAGGAGAAGCTAGTGAAACCTTCAGCAGCAAAACAAACGGATAAAACATCGAAACCGACTGAAGATAAGCCGAAACTTCTTAAAACAGCATTAAAACCTTCAGATAGAACAAAATCAGAAGCAACAAATAATTCCGAGAAACTCCCAGATAAACCGATTCTTAAAAGCGTCAGGACCATAGATGACAGAGCTAAAGAAAAATCAGTTAGTATTGTAGATAAGAAAACCGTTTTAAATAAGAATGACGCTCCAAAAACAAATCAAATAAACGATAAAAGTCCAAACAATAAATCAGACAATAACATAAATAAAGATACGAAAAAGGTAGAAAAACAAAACGATCAACCAAAAGTAGTAGAAAAGGTTGAAGAAAAACAAAAAATGGCTACTAAACCACCGCTAGAGAAAACTCCCTCCAAGGTATTATCTTTTTATTTATTTGTTAATCTTTTATTAAAAAAGAAAATACTTCAACATTTATAGAACTTGTAAAATAACGTAGAAGACTCGGCACAATAATTTAAATGGAAATCTATGTAAATTATTTATTTATAAAACATTTCGAGTGTATCTTTATATAAAGTGTTAGCATCGCTATACTGTAACTTAAATAAAGTGGAAAACATATAAGTCAATCATTTAGTATTTTGAAGAAGTTTTGAGAAGTTGAAAAATATTATTTTTTTAGTTGCCTCCACGTAAGCCCTCATTACAAAAAGCTCCATCCAAAGATGACGTGATGCTGAAAAAATGGAGAGATCCATTACACGAACGGGTCAAAGAAAACATCGACAAGACCTTGGCTAACGAAGTTCCGAAAGGACACACCTTGACGAAGAATGAAAGCTTAAGAAGTAAGTAACTAAAATCTAAATCAATTACTTGAACCGTTATTACCACTTTATTTAATGATTGGTAAACACAATACTCAAATTAAAATTCTAAATTGGCAATATCCATTGAATTCCGCGAGCTTTCAATTGGTTAATCATCATTAATTTGTTCTTCAACTTAGCAATATATTGTATTGTAACAAGATATATTAACTTTAGAATATAAAATTAACTTGCTAACTTAACAGAAATAATTATATTTTATGAGACAATATTTTGTCCTTATGTCTCTAGGTGAGCCCATTAACATTCTATTTAGTCCGTTCCTTTTGATCTCCTGTAGTCAGTTTGTGGTCTTAAATCAGTTCCGAAATAGTCCAAGATAGTTCCGCATGCGACGCATACGTCTATCAGGTGCAAACGCAAACTCACTGCATTCGCTCGGTACAGTGTCGTTGGAGCTTCAGCTTAGTGTAGTGCAATAAATGTTTAGTATACAGAAGGATTTCATTCGTGTACAGTTAATATTCTGAATTTAAGATCTTAAAAAATGTTAACAATGGAAGATACTAATATATTTAAAGGTAAAAGTATTTTTTTGGAAACTAAATATGGGTGCATAAATGGTAATATTAATGTTATACAAAGTGTCGTCTGTCTTTTTAACTAATATATGTATCTGTGGGTAACTGGTGCCAGCTCATATGTTATGAGTATAAAACTATGTTTAGATTTATTGAAACCTACACCACCGCCGATGCCACCTCCGCCGCCGCCTAAGCTACCTCCGCCACCAGACTTTAAAAAGACTCCGGTCGATCCAGCAAAGCTGAAGAAATTAGAAGAACTTCGCAGCAGACCTAGGAAAAGACCAGACTGGAGTGACATGATGAAGGAGGTGGAGCAAGGAAAGAAACTGAAACATGTAGTTTGTAATGACAGGTCATTATATATATTTGCTCTTAACATAATATGTCTAAGTAGGTACAAAGAAAAATTTCAAATAATCTTCTAATAATAATTACATTAAATAAACTATAATTCCATAGATCCAAGCCCATCATAACAACATCTGTAGTTGTTAAAAACAAAGACCAATTCATATTTGAGTCCGAGAAACCCAACTCGCACAATGAGTTGCTTAAAGAAATTAATAAAGGTATAAAACTGAAGAAGGTTAAATGTAACGATAGAAGTAAACCTAACTTGGAGGGTTTGCGTAAATTTAGAAGGCAAATGACAATAGAGGAACAATTACAAAAATCCATGTCTCAAGCTAACTTAACTGCATCGCCGTCGGGTGTTACTGTTGCAGAGGTATAATATATTCATATCATTTAACATTACCCACCAGAACTAAATTATATAATAATATATGTATCTTTCATTCCTTTAGGCACCCGCTGCAGAAGAAAATGAGATTGATGAGATGGATGACATTGATAAAGTAAGAGATGACCTTCAATCGACGAAGCAACTTTTAGCCATTGAACTGAGGTAAGATAGAACATTTAAGAAAAAGTAACTGTAAGGACGGCATTAACTTAATTAAAAATTTCAATCCTAGAAATAAGGAAGCTCAGGAGAGAGAAAACAAGAGATTGCTAACAAGAATCCAAAATCTAGAAGCGGAATTAGCTAGAGAAAGGGCTATCATAAAACAAGAACAGCACAAGACTGTGATATCTGTTACTGACGCTTATGATGAAAGGCTGGTTAATAATTTAAAAATGGAAGTTGAAAAAGCAAAGGAAACCGCAGATAATTTACAGAAGCAATATCTGTTAGCAGCAGAAGAAAGAGATGACGCGCAGTCAGAGTTAGAAGAACTGAAAAGAAAGAATTCAGAATTAGAAAAGAAATTAGAACAGGCTCTATCCGTAAGATTATACGTTAAGACCTTTACATTTAGTAAACACGAAAAATATCAAATTTTTTGCTTATTCTGATAACTATGCTGACATAAGCTTAAATGATAATAAATAATTAATTGTATATAAAAAAATCCATCGACAAATACTAAAATTATTTACATCCCTAAACAATAAATGCTTAAACATTACAGAATAAAATCGACGAACTGTTAAAGTCGGAAGAGCCATTATCTTTCTATCAAAAGACTCAGCTAGATTTCCTGAAGCAGTGTAGGTTACTGAACTTAGACGCTAAAACCGATGAAATAGCAAATGATGCTAACAATAACAATAATAACGCTTGTACTAACCTAGAGGGAATTGAGGTAATGTCTACTTACAAAGTAATTTCAACTTAAAATGCCGTCTAACTTAAATTAAATTTAACAAATAAATTTTTTTCCTTAATATAATATATTGTCTGCAACGATCAAATGTTGTTATACATGGTGTTGAAAGATATCAATTATTTAGGGTGTGATTCCTTCAAACGTTGGTTCAAGACGTTCCAGTCACGCTATCAAACAATTATCCGTCACCAAAGATGACAGCTTTGAAGAGGAAGAAGAATCGGACGCAGAGGAGGTGATAATAGCATTCGTTACTAGATATATCTAAAAAAAATTGTATGAACAGAAAAAGTTTTTAAATTAAAGTCGTTTTTTTACTTTTAAAATAATAGCAATATTTACATTCCATACAATTTTTGTAATATTTTTTTATTGCTATTGGATAAATTAATTAGAAGTCAGAAAACAGTTATCTCTACAAATACACTAACTCTTTTGAAAAACAACAATTTTCTTACTAAACTTTCAATACCAATGGTCTTGGAAAACAAAAAGTTCTTATTTAGAACTTTAAAAATCGAACTGAAATTGTTATTGTGGTCGAAATGACTAATATAAAAATATGTATACACTACCCATATGTTTATATGATAAGGATATATTGATGAAATTTAAATTTTTATTAAAATTAAAATTTATTTTACACGATTCCTTGTAATTGCAAATTATTATTATATTCTCTAATATATACCTTAAAAAATCTTAAAATTTAGGAGGAGACAGAAGAGAAAAAACAAAAGAGGTTAGAGAAAGAAATTCGCAACATGAGAAACAAAATACGTCATTTGAAAGAAAAACAGGATAATATGAAGAGAGAAAGGATGGGATACAAAATGGCGCTGAAAAATCAGCAATGCTGCCTTAAGTAAGTTTAAATGACAGTAAAGTTTTATTCTTTATATTTTCCGCTTCCCGGTACAGAACATTTAAAACTCTGCTGCTAAACTAACGTTATGACAACATTAGACTGTTTGATTCAAGAATTACAATATTGTAGGATTCACCTATATTAGGAAATTCCATGATTTTTACCTGAGAAGTTATAAACTGATATGTTAATATCTTGTAACTTTTCACCAGAGGAAAGCAATAACTGGGTAATAGATGCCTTATAAGTAGTTAAATTACCCTTACCATTTAAACTTGTTCATTTTATGAATCTTAATGTCGATAACCATGTTGAAAACGAATATAACGATGTTGAAACCAGATTTGGCTTCGTCTCTTTGTGGACTCCATATTTAACACAAACATTTTTTTTCTATATTCCTTAAAACAAATCATAATCATATTTTAGAGAAGAAAAACGAAAATTCAAAGAGCTAAAGCGTGAAGTTGACAAAATGGCTGCAATGATGAAGGAAGTTGGCACTGATGAAGAAGATGAGGAGGACGAAGAAGAAGAGGAATCCGAAGAGGAAAAGAAGAGTGGGTCAGAAGAAGAAGAAGAAACGGAGACCGAGACAGAACAAGACACAGAAAGTGAAACTGAGAGTGAGAGTGAGCCAGAGGCAAGTAGAAATAGAACTTTCTCTAAAGTGTTTCTTAATTCACAATAACCTGCAATTTCTAAATTTACTTGACACATTATAATAAATTCAATTTAATAGTACAACAATCGCAACTTCTAAATACATGTGATTTTTTTATGTACATTATGTTAGGAATGTAATATTGGTTTTAAGAAACTTTATATACAATTATTTCTTAATCTATATCCAGGATGCTCCACTGCCCAATAAGAAAGACAACCTAGCAAAACGTCTGAAGAGGCACGAAACGAGAGTGAATGCGTTAAAAAAAGGGAACACGCTGCTCATGGCTAATGTGGACCGATTGAAGGATGACGTTCTGAAACAGAGAGAACAATCGTGCACACTCCAGAAGGAATTAGATTCGCTGATCGATGATCTTGAATAATCGTTTGAACAATTAAGGATTTTCATATTACTATGTTTTGTAATCTTTTAATAACAAACACAATTATACGTATTTAACTTGAATTAATTTTACTTGTACAAGAAAGGGAACTTTTAATTTATTGTGAATTACATACTAAGTATTCCTTTTTTTTATTAAAGCTTAAAATTATGTTCAAAAATACAGTACAACTGTATAATAATTTTTTACCCAAGAAAAAACTTAAATCATAAGAATATTTCTTAAATTATGTATTTTCTTCACATACTTCATATTTATATTTTAAAATATTTCAATATTTATATTACCTTACAATTATTTAATTTATGTACATAGCTACTATTCGAATGACTAGTATGTAGTTATATATATATATATATATTACTATATAATGATCATTATGCTTCTCATAATTCCTATTAAAACTAAACTAAAGCTTTTTTTATTACTCAACACAATAAACAATTACCACACTTGTGTTTATTTAATTTCGTAGAGTTGGAAACACCAAAATAATATATATTAAAACTCAAGTTCTATTTATTTCTGGTGAAAAATTTACGGATATGTAAACTTGCTTTCAATTATGAATAATTGATTCATATTAATGAATAAATTAACACAATAAAACTCGAATAATAAAATCTAAATATTTTTTATTTTGAAAGAACTAAATCAATATTAAGAATTGTGACAGGGAAAAAATAAAACTGTAGAAGTAAAATCTAAGTTTTAAGAATAATTCCAAAAAACTAATTTGTTATCCAATATTGCTTCAAACAATAAATTAAATTGTAAACTAAAAATGTTAAAACCTTTTTTTGAGAATTTATTTCGCATCATTATTTATGGCAACACAATCGTATTTAGCATTTTTGAATTTGTAAGTTATGGCTCAAAAAACTCGTATCCAGAGCCGTAAAAACATTTACAAAAAAAATAGCATTTTTGAAGTTTCAATAGATACTTGAAGTTTTGGACTTTGCAGTCGTTAGTCGTTAGACGTTAGTGAATTTGAATTTTGTTTACAAAAAGCCCAACATTTTATTGGCAAACATTTGTGCAGCAATAAAATAATAATGCCACCTACCGATTCAGAAGTGCGTCGAGAAATTGTAAAACCAAATCCACGAAATGATAAGACAATGTTTAAAATATTTCAAAATGTTCAATATAATGTTGTTCAACACAGGAAGTATGTGAAAGAAATGACGAAACTTTACAAAAAGGTATATCGTTTCATAATTTAAGTGATACCATCTAATATCTATTTAATAAGATTGTTTATAAAGGAAACCTAAAAATATACCTAACCTTTGTTTTATATATTCACAAATTTTGAATTTAATACCTATTACTAATGTGCGTATGCAACGGATAAAATTACCGACCTTTAGATCATCCGAAACATAATTAACACCATAATAATGAAAAACAACAACTGAAGAGCAGTATGTATGTAAAAATCCATTTTCTTTTCAGACTGAAGCGGATGACTTCAAGGAAAGTTTTAAAAATGCATTGTTTTACCTCTTTACTTTTGGAGATACTAGTGCAAATGTAGACCGTGTTATTCAATATGTAGCAACATTCTGTACATCACTTGATGATGAAGAGGAGTTTCTGCTGTTTATATTTGATATTATTTTCGAAGTAAGTAAAAGTGCTCACTAAACTTATTACACACATAATATGTGACACTATTTTCCTCTTAAGTATTTTCTTTTATGACACTTTAATTCTATTGATGAGTCTTTGTAGTGTAATTATTAAAATAACTGCTCATAATGAATTTAAATATTATTTATTTTAATACAATAGTAATATTATTTTGGTGGCTATTCACTTAATATTTTCTTCTGCAGTGTCAGTGTGTGTCAGGTCAGTCAGTAAGATACCGAGCAAGCCAGTTGCTGGCAGCCGTACTAGCTGCACTTGGTGAAGAAGCCTCTTTAGATGATGACCTCTGTGACAAGCTGTTACTCTATCAGGTAATTTCTATACAGCTTTCACTTATTTAACGAATTTAATTGATATCCACAAATATATAGGGAACAAGTGGTGATTTTTTTTGTGGTGGTGATTCTCAATTAAAATACATTTTGGATGCTCAAGCAATTCATATTTCTAAACACACCATAATTCTTTCTAGCCAGCTACAAGAACATTTACTGAAAAAATTAAAGTTCTTTTAAATATCTAATTAAAGAATCTTACATCAAATTGCTATTATTTGTCTCTATATTGACTTGACTTGACAATGATATAGAGTTCAATACAAACATATGACACATTAAATCATATTATTTTGTTCTTCAAATAATATATGTATTCAAACCCTTATTTACACAAATTTTTATCTGAATTTACTTGAATAGAGAAATTATATTGTTGAATATATAAAAATATATGAAAAAGATCTAATTCTGTGTTAATAATAGATGCAACGTCTCCAAGATACTCGTGGTGCTGTCAGATGTCGGGCAGCATTAGCTCTCAACAGGTTGCAAAACCCAAGTGATCCAGATGATGAGGTCACTAGAGGTTACCGATTCCACATGAGCTGTGATCCTAACTCCTCTGTTAGAAGGTAAGGTTGATATATTTTATTCTTATTCAGTTATGCGTACTGTATAAAATGAATATATAAGACAGTCCCTTTTAATAACTTCTTTTAGGGCTGCAGTGATGTCAATAGCGAAATGCACTCGGAATGTCCCATTTGTTTTGGAGCGCCTTTGTGATGTCGATGAAGCTGTAAGAAGAGCCGCATTCCTATTCATAGCTGCTATGAATGTAACTCAATTAAGAGTTAAACAGAGAGTTCTTACATTGAAGGTAGATTGAACTATCAACAAATATAAAAAAAAACTAAACTGTCTAAAATTTGTTTTTTATATAGACTAGCTTTAACATACCTATATTTACAATTTTTTAAATGAAATAAAAACATTAAGAAATAGTTGACTTATTAGTAGTTCTATCTTTAAAGGAGTTTTCTTAGTTGTTTAACAGATTTTAATCTACTTACAAGATTAATATAATATATTGTTATATATTTTAAGGTTGGTCTCACTGAACGCAGCGCGCGAGTGCGTCGTGTGGTTGAAGAGATATTAATACCCAGCTGGTTGAGTACATTCAAAGGCAACATCATCGACTTTCTAAAAGCAATACGTCTGGATAATTCGCACGACGCGAAAGATTCACAATACGTCGCAGAAAAGCTCCTGGAGTCGCTTTTCAAGTAGGCCTATTATAATATCCATGACTAAATGAAAGTTTAAAGTTCATTCTATTTCCTTAATTTCATACTAAATATATTTTTCCTTTGGCTTAAATTAATTCGATGAGGGATACAATCACCTTTTATATTTACATAAAATTATTTTATTAAATCCTAACAAGTAATAAATATTTGCAGACGTCTACCGAAATCAGAGCTACTAGAATGGCTGCCAACTGACCAGTCACTGCGAGTTATCCCCGCTGACAAGTTAAACAAGGAAACAGTCTGGTACTGGCGCCATCTTGCGGAGCATTTACAAAAAATTGATGATGATGAGACCCTCGAAACTGTGCTGCCTGACCTAGTTGTACTAACTGGATATATTAAAGCGTGAGTTATATAGCAATAATGCTGTTTAACACTATCGCATTTACTTATGAGTAGTTGTATTCGCTTGTTACTTTTATCACACACCAAAAAAAGTTTATTAATATGTAATTTACATCTTATCATTTATTTTAACCAATACAAAGTATTCTTACAATGAGCTAAAGCAAGTTGTTAGTATGTATTATAACTTGCTAGAGTTTAAAATATCCCTCTTAAATTCTTATATTATATAAATATTCTGTAAATGAATATGAGTTATTTTTATCATCGCTAAGATATTAATTAGATTTTAAATGTCAAAACTGATATTATATATTCATATATGTACACCATATATCTCATATGACATAATAAGCTGAGATTAACGGTCTCGTGAATTTCCAATACTGATCTGACCATGTCTACAAGGCCGTATTTTAAAGCCGAGTATCAAAACAATTGACAAAATATATCAGTGTTTATTAAAGGTGGTTACATCTTTGTTAAGCATTTACCGAGTGATTCTATTAATATTATTTGTATACAGTATAGTGGAGTCTCCATGTCCTAATGAGGAGGTAGACCCGGTGTCGTACACTACTCGTCAATATGTTCTTCACGAGCTGGCTAGATTGCTCCGGACCTACGACACCAGTGATCCCGCAGGGAGAGACGCTTTACAGACATTGATCACTGACACACTTACAGGTAATCATTTCTATATTATTCCCAATTTGAATTTTTTGAACACTAGTAATGCAATAATTAAAAAAATATTGATGAATAAGCTTTAAATAATCATTGGAAACGTAATCTTATAATTTTACAAACCCAATCTTGAAATATTCATTGGAAATGTAATGAAATGAAATAGTAATCTTGTAATAATACCACACTTTGTCTTTTATATGAAAAATCTTAATATATTCTTTTTATATGCATTTCGTTATTTGACGTTATAGTTATTTCAATTACTTGTATATTAGCAGCTAATATGAGTAATAAAGCTACATGTTTTTTATTATTATAACTATGTTTCCAGGTGACTATGGTCCTCTGAGCGAGGACGTGATCCGCGCGTTTGTTTCAGCCCTGCAGTTGGTGTTGCCAGATGTGACGAGTCGAGTGGAACTTGTATGCAATGTTCTGTCAACACTACGAGAACCACCGGAAATGGAGGAGGATGTACCTCCTCCGACCTTGGACGATACAGAGGCAAAATTACAGGTATAACTTTAAATAATTAAAGTTATACCTGTAATTTTAAATTTCAATAATGAAATCACTGTCGTAACACTATATAAATAATAATCTATGCATATGATATATTCTGATTATATCAAACTTGAATTGTTCTAGAGAGCCAGGTTGCGTGTCTCCTTAAATGTGGCAATGGAAGCTCAAGAAGAAGCTGTTAGGCATGAAAATTATACTCTTGCTGCTCAATGCAAAGCTAAGGTAGTCCATTCTTGTTATAAAACCTGAAAATAATTCTAGTAACTTATCAAATTATCTTTTAACTATTATTAGGTTGCAGACATTCAGAAAAAATTGGAGGAATTAACATTTCAAACAAAACCAGAACAACCATTAAATGTGAGTTGATGTAAATGTAATAGATATTGGTTTGTGTGTTCGTTATATTTTGAATGCTGAATATAACGGATTTATGGTAAGTTGTTCTGGCAACATAGGTGAAGATTGACGGAACAAAATCATACAGATATATTATATTGCTTTTTTACAAACTGCTTTAGTGAGGCTTTTGCTTATTTAATATGCTTCGCACTCCAATGTGCGAGTGTTGTTGCAACAAAAGAAATTTGCTTAGCATTGGGTAAAATATATATATACATATATTATTTATAAATTTTGTGCTCTATTTGTTTATATTGCAGACCAATAAGGAAAAGCAGTGTGATGTGACTACATTAAATAAGTGTCTAATAATACTAAATGCATTATTGGACACACCTCAATTGAACAATGTAACACCAATGTTAAAACTTATGTTCAGTGAGCTGGAAGTAAGTTCGGTTATAAAATAAAATGCTTAGAATATCTTCCATCATATTGATAAAATACGATTTTCAGGTTGAGATATTTTCGAAGCCCGAACTATTGGACAACGCTCTTGAAACGGTGGCACTATTTGGAATGTTAGATAAAGAATTTGCAAGAGATCATAAATCATTTTTCTTTGCTAATGTGAGACAATTTTTTTGAAATTATTAAGAATTAAAGTAATGCTAATAATACGTATTTTTGTTATACAGACGTAATATCGGTATATAAGTAAATTATGTTGCAGTTAGTTGATTCAACAAATGAACCAACAGTGTGTAAAGTGCTTAAGTGTATAGTTGACCTGATGTGTGTACACGGGGCGAAGGTGTTTGACGATGATACTGAAACCATCGAGGCTTCCAAGAACAGATCTAAACATTCTATAAACACTACTACTATGGATTTTGATGGTAAATACTGTTTACTATATAATGCATTTATATTATTGATAGGGAAAGCTTTGTCTTGCCAGAAAATATCGCTGACATTTCTCAGTCGAAATTGTAACCATATTATTGGATTTGTATGAAATTACTTTTATTCATATAAAATCAACGCTTAACAGAACTGTTGTTAGATTATATCTAATAATAAATGTTTAAGAATGTTTACGATTCATTTCTTTTGTTGATAAATGTATTAATTTATATTAATTTCGTTTAACATCTTTGATAATATTAATTATTTGTTAACCGTCACCAGAATCTGTATTGCCATCATCTGAGGCACACAGCAACGTTATTGAATTACTCCTTAAGTTGATGGATAACGCCGTAAGTATACGTACATTTGTGTCTTCTCACTTATAATCACATAAATTTAATATGAAATTTATTATTTCAGTGCCCATCGTATAGACTGATAATAGTAGAGGGTCTATGTCGTCTCACATATTTAGGACATTTAGAATCTCCTTATATACTCAGCAGATTAATATTACTCTGGTTTAATCCAGTTTCAGGTATGATACTATTATGTACTGAAACATATTCACTTTAATATCTTCGAATTGATTTAAAACATCGTTAAATTCTCGTTAAATAGTGAAAATAATAGTGGATTTACAAAAAATCTTTCCTAAGGTATTAATGTTTATATATTGTTATAGCGGAGGAAGATTTACTACGGCAAACTATAGGCATTTTCTTCCAGACGTTCCCTAGTACTGTCGACAGTGCCCAAAACCAGATACAGGTATTTAACAATCTTATACGTTTCATAGATAACTGGTATATGATACTATTACGATTAATTTATAATACTAACGCTTCGTTTTTATCATTATTTAAAATTTTGTAGTAAATTTTGGAATTTAGTACAAATGTAATACATTTGAATGAATGTGATTTCAGAAATCTATGATACCAACACTGCGTGCTCTGTGTTGTGCGCCCTCAAGTTCCCCGATCTGTGAGATCGACCAGGAGGCAGTAGTGAAGTTTTTTGTCTCGCTCACAAAAGTCAGCTCAGAGGTAAAAACTTAACTTTTTTATTCCTTAAAATGGTTAAAAGAAATACATTACTTAGTATCTATAAAATCAATTTGGTCTCGACTTTACAAGTGTTTAATAAAAAGTGACATGTTTATTGCTTATTGATAATCATAATTCTCAAGTCACCCAGATGGTAAACACCTAGTATGAGATGAAACATATTACTTCTGAATATAATTTTAACAAGAATTGAATATGTTAGTTAACATTCCATTTGATGGCAAACGGGAAAGTATGGTTAAGATATGTCAGTGGAAATCTATTATCACTTTCCTGAAAGATCTTTGAATTGTATAAGTTATACAAAAAGTCAAAAATCCTATGGAGCTTTATAAAAAAATAATATATACATATTCCAGTTGACAGACAGCCAGGGTGCTATGGCTTTGACATTATGTGAGTATCTCGTTCGTAAACCGACGGGTCCTGCGTCTGGTCTGCTGTGTAGAGCGCTGGCTCTCCTCTCGCCGCCGAAAGACGCTCGCACTGTTGCTAGTCTCGCCGCTATGATCAAAGATCTCTGTCAGGTGTGTAAAACCACAGTAAACACAGTACATGTATGTCCCATCTATGACAACCCTAAATTGTGTGTAGTCCATGCCTGGCGAAGTAAAACGTGATTAAATTACAGTCGGATATATATAAAGTGAGAGAAATTGTGAGTACCGTATGTGCAAATCTTTTATATAAATTTTTATTTAATTTTTTTACAGAAATTACCTGATAAACAATCCTGTAGGAATCTGACGCGTTATCTCGGTGCCCTGGAGGCGTTGGAAAAGAGTAATCTCAATAAAATGTCAAACATAGGTGAGTTTAATCCAGTCATCATATACATTCATACATAGATATATATTGAACTTCACGAATATTTAATAATATTTTCAGGTGAAACAACCGAAAGTATACAGTGTGAAGATACAATAAATATGATGGGATGTTCTACGACTTCACTACGTTAGTATTATCTTATAACAAACCTGAATAGTAATTAACGAAAACACTTTGTCACTAACACTTTAAAAGAAGATGGTACATAAATCATCTTGTATTCATTATTGTAACACTTTATAAATCTTACAATATAACATTTTATTAACATTTTATATACCCCGAAATAGTGGAACATGAAACAACAATTTCTCCTTCTTAATGGCAACACTTAATATTACTCCATAATTTAGTTTAAATTACAACAGATTATAAATATTCACTCTAAAACAATTTAAATTCTTTTTAAACTTGAGATTGGTTTTTTTTTTCTGAAAAATAAATCTTTTTTTTAATATTAAAGGTTTCTCAGCTAGTTCTCATAGTCGATGCAGCGGTCCGTCTATTCATGTTTTCAAAAAACTGTGTCTGTGTATGTGGCAATTTTGTTTTGTATTTAGAATTTTATTTTAAATATATATATTTTTTTATGTAACGTATATTTTATATTCTTTACAGCCAGTATTCGTTTTTGTATTTCGAATTGTTAAGGAATTAATAGTCAGTTATATTATTAAAGTTTGTAGTTGGAATTTTTGTATTATTTTATAGTAATCGCAATATACGAATTTATTGCAGCTCAACCTTTAGCTCGTAGTACCCACGTGGTTGTTAATGAGACTGTAGAAGAAGAACCCGAAATTGAAGAAACCTCTTCGGGTGAATCTCCAACCGCCATTATTTCTAGGATATCTGAAGGTTAATCCCCTTGCTATTAAGTTATATAAAGTCAAATAGAAGTAATAGCTATAACTTATATTAATTCTTTATTTATTAATAAATAAGATTTTTGATGTCCTGAAAAATTTGATTTTGTATACAGCTTAAAATCAGCTTATATGCCCCACCATTGGAATTGATTGGAAAGTTCCTTGCCTATCCCAATTTGTTCTATAAATTACCCTTCGACTCGCTCCTTGAATCATAGAAAACTGAGAAATATCTTCCCCAATGAGAAAAATAATAAAAAAGGTTACAAATATTCTGGGAAACTAGGCAAATTGGGTCTAGGTGTCTTGATATATAAAATAAATGTATTCATATATTCCAAATTACTTAATAATTAACATAGGGCCAGTTTGCAGTAACTTATTATTAATTTATAGAAAACAAAACCCAAACTGAAGATATGACGACCGTTAATCAAACGGCGACAAAAGTTCCTGAAAAGGAGGACAGCGGATCAGACAGCAGTGCTGTGTCGCCTGTTAAGAAAGTTAAAATTACCAAAGGTATGATACAGTATAACGCAGTAATAATTAAAATTATAATGCAAATATAACATGAATAAAAAATCTTAATAAACATTGCAGACAAGAAAAAGAACATCACACTAAAGAACGAAACTGATTCGCGTAGACAAAAGCAACCAAGAAATAAGAAGGACGCTAAAGTAAGAAATAAAGAAGATAAAGAGAAGGGAGTCACACCTAGTTCACGATCAACTACAGCCGCAAAAAGAGGTAAAAAATTATATGTACAATTATAATAGATTTTATTTTAGTATAATCTGTTTCAGGATTAAAAAAAATATGAGTGAAATATTTAGTTTTACAACATTGGGAGCTAATTATATTATTTGTAAACCGACTTTTAGATTAGATGTTAGATTTAAACTTGAATTCGAATTAAGCAATCCTAAAAAAATATTTGTTATATATTTTTTTTTTAAATAAGTCAGATTCAATATTTATTTATTTATGTTTTTTCATATAATCAATATCCGAATGTTTCAGCCGAAACTGATAAGAAGTCTCAGGAGCATGACTCACAAAAATCACCTCCATCAGACGATTCTAGACGTAGATCAAGCCGCGGCCTACAATCCGGGTCAAGCACGGAGTCAAACGGATCAAAAGGAAAAAAGACAGTCAGTCAGATATCTGAAAGCAGTACGAATCTAAAAAGTTTTCTTTTTACCCTCTTAATCATTTCTTTATTATTTAATATATAACTAAAGTATTCTGGGCTATTTTAGTTCCTATTTTGGATAAGAAAAAATAGTAATCATTCCGCAATAATTAGTAAAGGATGGTATATCAAATTAGTTGTTAATGTTTCCAGGCCGCTCGTCCCGGAGTCGTAGCAGCGATGACAGCTCTCGGTTTGACACTACAGAACTGCACACTATCGTCTACGATACACCAGTGGTTAGAGACACTTCATATTATATATTTAGGAATTTCGTTCGATTTTTGGAAAAGATAATAACAATATGACATTTGACAACTTGATAATGAGATTTTAATTAAAATGAAGAAATATAAAAGGTATATTAACGAACGAAATAATTAATTGCAAACTAATCAGTACAACGACACAGTAATATCCTTGAAATAGCCTTAAAACTAATTGGTAACACAATATTAACAGTTAAAATTATTGAGAGATGTCACCTTGACGACCGCCAACCGAAGAGCCGGCGTCTCTTTCGCACCCTTCTTCGATATTATTTTTTTGAGATCTTTCTTTCGCACTATGTGTAGACTAAGCCTTTAAATACAATAGATATTATATATAAACTCTTAATGTTTTATAATGAATGAAATTTATCACACAAAAATTAGTACACAACACAATCACACAAAGTAGGTGCGGTATATAAATTATGTTTTACTGTTATTCTTTAGGAACAAGAACTTCTTGATGACTCAACTGAGTTGATGGACAGCAGGCGATCGTCCCGAAATAACGTCACCATTCCTGAAACTCCAGAGGCTAGTGAAGAGTAAGAAAATAAAACTAAATTATATATGAATTATTTTGCATCAAATGCATTTCTATGCTTTTTGAATCCTCTTTAAATATTTTAATTTTCAGGTCCGACTGTGAAATTGAAGTTGCCATAAAAGGAAAAGGGAGACGTAAGGGAAAAAAGAATTAAAAGTATTCTTAATTGTGTTTATTTTATGATAATAAAACACTGACAACAGTCCTTTTTCATATATAATTTTTTTATTTTCCAAGGTATTTGTAATTACTCGAAAATTTTATTTTGTGACCCAAAAAATATACCAAGTAGTTTTTAACAATAATTTCCAAACTTCCATAAGTTTTTAAAGAATTTAACGTAATATGCATATAAATAACTTATAAGCTAATAAATTAACTAATGTATTAACGGTGATGAACATTATTCTTAATGTGCCAGTCTTCATGTGGATAATAGCCATGATTTTGCCACTGTTTCCATCCTTTCCATCCACCATCTTGTTTTTTGTGTTCGTTTACATTCTCTGAATGTCTAAAAACAATATGAAACAAGTTAAACAAGTAATCTTAATATTTTTTAACATCGAATAAATCGACGATCTTTCATGACATTCTAACTCGGAAAAGTTTTATCGAAATGTAGACCTACAAATTAAATTCTACATAAAAATAACTAACTGGTTCTGCACATCGTCATATGATGATCCGAATCTGCTCTTGAGTTGATGTCGTGTGATGATGAACTCGGCTCCTCGCTCACCGATCATCACCGCTGGTGCAGCCGTGTTCCCAGAAGGCACTTGAGGCATTATAGATGAATCCACAACTCTAAGACCTGGAATATTCATGCCATGTTTAACAATTATATATTAATTTGCTGTGTGAGAATTTCATCTATAGCCACAAATATTTCATCCACCTATCACATGTCGCGTTACAAACGGTCTGCAATAAAAATTGTTTGGTCAGGTATTTAATTAAATACTGTTCTCCAAGTTGAACATACCTTCATTACATATGTAAATTATTGCATTTATGCTAGAAAAAGTTTTAGGTTTTCAAAGATCCTACAGTCCAATGTTCGAAATATAATCAATCAATATTAAGAAAACTATGTTTCTGACCTTCAATACCAAAAACTCGAAGTTGAGGATCAACAACGGCCATCGGATCCTTATGGGAACCCATCTTGCAAGTGCCCACTTGATGATTTTCGGGTGCTGTATGCAACATTGCCAAACATTTGAAGTATTCATCTGTTGGGTTCGGTCCGCCTCCGGGACATTCACTGCCGTAGCCATTTGCTGGTACCATACCATATTTTTCACGTAAAATCTAAAAAATAAACACTATTACAAAAGCCTTAGCAAGTACTTAAAGGTTATATTATGTGATTGCCATACTTAGAAAAACATTGGGAGGCAGTGTGGAGTGTTGTATAAGAGTGGGGGGAGTTGTAAGCTGTAGTTTAGTTAACTGATACAAGATGGCAATCTAAAAGTAGTCATTCATATTTTGCTTATTACTTTTCTTAATTAATGTAATTTGAGTCTTGATTGTATTATAAATACTGTCTTTTTATCTTTATTTCTAATTGAGGTGTTTAATTATTTCCTATTGATTATCCTAAAATTTCATTGAAGATGCTCCTAATAACCAATAGCCATCTGCTGTTAGGAAATGAATATTTTGGAAAAGGACCAAACATATGTCTAGTATATTTTGGAACGTGTCCATTTTCCAGAACACTAAACACAGCAACCTTTGAAAGATGATCAAAAAGTCATGTATCCTCAATTCTTGAATACTATTACTTCCTTAGAAAATTAAGTCATCGACGATTAATACATGCAAACTATTATAATACTAAGAGTCTTATAAACATGTGTATAGTTTATTCATACCGTCGTATTAGCAAGCCGATATGCGATCTTCGCACCATCAATCAATACTTTCAATTCATAATCATCGTAGAAGTAGTTTGGTTGCATAAGTGGCGGTTGTGTGGGATCCGTGGACTGTAGTGTCAAATAACCTCGGCTACGTGGCTGTAACGCCACAACCGATATACTGAAAATATATGTTATTTAAATAAAAAGCTTTGAAAACTGTCATCGAAGGGAAAACATTATAAATCTAGGTCAGTCTTATGTACGAGCTGAGCTATAAACTTTAACAATTATGAAGTTAAAGGTAAGTGTTCGCACGAGCTTGTACATCAAACCTTTCAGAAATTTACAATTATAATAGAACGTCCTCATACTACTGTTCTCAATATCGATCTGCGGGTGGTTAAAAAAAGTATATGTGTACTTATGGTTCAAAAAAGTATGCATATGCATGAAAAATTATCTAAAGCTCGTAAATCTAGAAGGTAAATTTTAAGAAACTGAAGACAGTTGCTGTCAGGTCTGTTATTTTTGACAGTTTTGGAGGGTAGTCCGGTGGGACCCATCCTTGAGCACTATTAAAGTACTGATACGTAAAACTGATTTGCTATTATAATTATTTGTCTTATGGTTTTATAAAAACCATTATTATACGATTTAGTTCGGCCTTAATGTTTGTCTACAATATTTTTTATTTCCTGTTTGTCAAAAGTTTAAAACTTCAAATCAACTCATATTACCTAATACTTCTTCTCTTATTACTTTTTAAAGCTTCATCTCCAAAGTTACCGTCGCCGCAGGACGCGTAGTAGCCTCCGAAGAAGTACTGAAGATCGGGATTACGACCTCCAGAAGATGCGTAACGGGAATTAACCTTGCCGGTAAGCTGAATAAATAAAACTCAGAATAAATTAAAATGTTAAATTTATAAATTCATTAATTTATTTGAAATACATATTACGAAAAATAGTATAGGTACATATTCTGATTGGAAAATCGTCTCTGTCTTCATTATTTCTATTTATTCTATACATGAAAAACACATTTCAAGTACGACTTAAAAACGTCAATTAATAGACTAAGATGGATATATCAATGTAACAGATTTTTGTTGTATACAATTTTTACCTGCGACATTCCAGTAGCGGACAAGGCGCCTTGTCTGTTTAGCAAATATTCTGTAGCACTCGACCAGTTCAACTCTGGTACCTCAGGTTCCCTATTGAGTGTGAACTGGAGGTTCATTCCAACATGGTTATGAAGATTTTGCCCCACTCCCGGAAGATCTTTCATGACTGGGATATTAAACTTCTCTAAGGTCTCCTTAGGGCCGACTCCAGAGAGCAATAGAATCTGTGGAGAGTTCAATGACCCTCCTGATAGGACAGCCTGAAAATGGAGTCTAAGTAATTTCTCCAAATAATATTTTTAAATACAATCATAAAATATTCTAGCTATAAATTGTATAGTCTGAATATAGAGGTGGCCTCAAAGTTGACATCGTCAATTTTAATCAATTTCAAAAATGTACCAAAAAAAGAATTGGCCTCAACCTGGATAATACGAAGTCCATGAAATGAAAAAGCTTAATCATTAATTTCTTCTAAAAAAATTATCAATTAATCTTAATTTGTTACAATGTATTTGTAAAAAAAATTAATTCCATGTTCAAAAGTTAAAAAGTACTAGCAGATATGAATCGTACCTCCTTAAGAACTCCGACGGACCTCGTCTTTCCGTTCTTAATATAATCTACGCCAGTGACACGTTTGCTTGTGGGGTCTATAATGACCCTTGACACTAGAGCGTTAAGAGTGATATGCAGATTTTTGCGCTGCGAAGCTGGCCGGAGGAAAGCTCGAGCAGTACTGTATCTTGAACCTTCGCTGAAATGAAATGACTTTATAAATCCTTTATATTTCAAAAAGAGAAAATTTAACGATGCTTAATTTTCCATGAGTCAACCTTTCGAGATTCAAGTTCTAGGCAAACTATTTTATTTTAATATCAATATATTTATCCTGTGATATTTTTTTCCTTCATATAACAAATTACTTTTCCGAGGAAATCTTGAAAAGATAAACCACATATTCATTAAGTATGTTATTATTTAAATCTTCGTTTAGTTCCATTCAGCATATCAGCTGTTCAATTAAACATTAGATATAGTATGATGACTAACTCATTCATGGCTTGTGCGATTGTGAATCCAGTGTTGGTGTCGCCGTTCAGGTCGCTGGTAGGTGGATAACCCAACTCTATACCAGCAGACACGACGTCATGAGCAAACCTCGGCGCGTACCGGAACTGTACACAAAGGGACAAAAAGCTAAAGCCTCTTCTTAAAATATCAACTACTTATTACTTATCTCAAAAATTAAATTCCTATGACGTAAAACTCTGTCTTTGATTGTACAATTACTATTAATGATGACGAGTGACGACAGACAACCCGGACGCGACGACTGAGAAGGTTGTGGATGATCTTATAAATAATGAGTCACGAGAAAACAAATATTAAATACGTACGGATTTTCCTCTGCGTGAGCTTTACTATTTGTTTTATAGTTAATATCAAATATACTTAACAAATGTTGACACAAATTCATTGTATTATACCCAAACTTCGTAAACAATTGTGGGTTTCGGAAATTATAAAAAAATTACTAAATTAAGTTACATAAATATTACTGTACATGCATTAAATTTTCAGCTAAATGATAATAATAACAAAAACACAAAAACGCATAGCTAATCTTTGCTTAACTTACTCTCTGCACCGGTATAGGCCCTCCTACTGTGTGATGTTGACTAGATACCCCGTTTCCTATCTCCTTGTTGTTCTCACTTCTCAGGAAGTATGGAAGCACTTCGAACCAGGACCAGCCATCGGCGCCGTTGACGGCCCAACTATCATAGTCCGAAGGATTCCCTCTCATGTACATCATGCCGTTTATAACAGAACAGCCACCTTCGAATTATATATGAGTAAACACAAGTTGAATATATTTTTCTTTATTTATAGGTACTTAACGAACTTACCAATAACAATAACGTTTGAATAAAAATATCATTCAATAATAATTCTAACATCTGACGATGGTGTTCAAAGTTATTTAGGTAATTACAAACGAATAAAATCATATTGTTTTCAATCATTTTAGAGACTAAAAAATACGTGATATAACATTTTAAATCAAGTTCCTATATTCCTACCCAGGAATTTGCCTCTCGGCCAGCTACAAACACCGCCTTTACTGAGACATGCTTTGTTTTGGGGTACTGTGTTGTACAGCCAATCTGTCTCTTGTTGACCCCAATAGGCAGTGACGAAGGCTGGAACCGCCGATGGAGTCGGCTCGTCACCACCCGCTTCTAGTAGCAAGACCTACAAAATTTGAATAACTTTCACAAGAGTATATCATAAAGATTACAACTGCTGTAATCTTAAATCAGTTTAATTTAATACAGAATAACGAATACAATGAAATAAATAATGAATTTATTAAAAGTTTAATTAAATAACCTTTCAGAATTAAATAAAAGCTAAAATTTTAATGAATATAAAGTTGAAGAGAAAAGATGTGACAATTACATTCAAACGTAAAATATATGCTCGCAGTGACGGAAATGACACTTAGTATTAAAAATATTGACAGACGACCATAGGATGAAAGGGTGATTGTTAATTACAGTCATTGTATGCTTCTCAGGCGTAACGACGGCTAGAGCCTTCACGCTTGAAAATAAAATGATATTAACCACGCCGTAACATCAGTATCCCAATGATATGTCAGGGCATCAGAATTTTTGGTAATAATGATTTTTTTATACTTTTATTTTTTGTAATGACTCAGGAATGATTAAGTAATTAGTCCGATTAATTATTATTTACACCATCATTTTTATGTAAACTCCTATTACGATGCTCTCCGAGGATTGTGGAAATAAAACGACTAAGTCTTAAAACAGTTATGACAGAGAAAAGACGAATTTTAGGAGAGATATAAATATTTGCTATCTTTTTGTGAGGTTGACACTTCTTTTTATTACCTTCACATTTATAAAGACACAAATAGATACTCAGTCTTAATGTGCTCAAAAAGGCATTCATGAATAAATTGCCAAAATAATCAATTCAACTAAATTTCTTATTTTGTAAACTCCAACACGTTGACTTTGACATCCCTATTTAATTATTTGTTTATCAAATATACCTCAATCTAAACATATATTTTTTTATATACTTTTCTATTTGCGACTTCAAACTTTTCGGAGAATTGGCTTCTGATTTTCTATGAACCTATGTATATGAAGCCCAAAAACAAATAGAGACAAACATCACATAGAAATCACGACGTCAATCCCTGTGAAGCTGAACGCTAATTTTAAATATGAATTTCAAATTGTCGCTACAAAATAAACACTGATTATGCTATCATACCTTCCACTGTGGGTTTTCTGATAGCCTTGCGGCAACCACGGCGCCGGAGGTACCTCCGCCCACCACAACGAAATCGTAGCTATTGTCAGGATCCTGAGTGTCAACCACTCTGTTACATGGGTCAGTGAGGTCGCAGCGGCCATTCAGAAACGATTCCAATATACTCATGAAGAGAAAGAACTGGCCCGGACAGCTTCCAGCCATAGTGGGGCCGATCTCTTTTATCGGACAGGCACATGCCTAGAAATTTTAATTCCTTTGTTTAGCTTATTAGTAATCACTGAATATCACTCGAATATATCCTTGAAACACAAATAAACTGTCTTTATAGTTTGTATGTAAGCGAGTATTTTCAATTTAATGCACACTTCAGAATTATATCGAGAGACTGTCTACTATAAAGTTAAAACTCAAAGTGACAAATTTGAATATAAAATATTTAAGTGGAATATCAAAGAGTAAGTTGGCTTATATGGGAATGAAAATATTAAGACTTATATTGAATCAGCATTAACGCAAAAATGTTAAAAACAATCCGTGACTGGAGAGTCAGTGAAGATTAATTCCATAAAATCGTAATTACTGATAATAATTAATAATAAGCTAGATGCAAGGTAAACTTGATAACAAAATTTATAACTGCAGCTTTTGTTAAATCATTAACTATTAGATAATTATTATTGATAAAAAATATTATCCTCAAGTTACTTTCTGTAGGAATTTAAAATTGAATGCTTTCAAAATTATTTAACAAGACATACATATTATTCGTAAATGTATTAAGCGAATACTTTATACCTTTTAATTTTTAATTACAAAAATGTATAAATTTTTTATGTTAAGGATGGCAACATGATAATAATTACATATAATATGATATTACTTTGTCATGATATTACAACAGCCTAGAAATTTTCTGGTTAACAATGAATTGAATTAACGAGCTATGCAAGGACCTATATTAATTACTGTATTAAACACAAGTTAATTGCTGTTTCAATTATTCCTATCGTAAACTCCTGGAAATAATATCAATCAGCGTGGTAACACTCGCTTAACCGTTTTTAAATAGGCTCAAAAGGACTCGTATCCAGAGCTGTAAAAACATTTACAAAAAAAAAATCATTTTTAAATATACATTTTTCACTATCTCGTTTTGTTAGTTATAAAATATATCAAATTATATTAACAAGGCATACTTAATTTAAAATACTATAGGTACGTAGTACGTACGTCTTTTGTTTTATATATATGTATATATCAAAGAAGTATGTATGTACAGTCATGTAAATTTAAAAGTGATTCAATATTTACTTATTAAATCTCCTTCAATATATTTCCGTAGCCCTATCTGTATTTATAATCATATTGAAGTTTATATGTGTACAAGTTATTATTTGTAATTTCAATGAAAAACTTGATGTAAAATTAATCTAACGTTACGTAATGACTCATTATGTGGTTTTGTTATAAAAAATTATATTCACGTTGCCAACATTAAGTATAAGCGGCATCAGAAGTATTAATAGTTTTATACAGCTTGTAAATTTTACTTAAAATAAAATCAAGATTATTTTATTGCTCCTTTAATTCCCATTTGTTATTTGTACATTTAATACAGGCTGGTATTGTCACTACATATGGACGTTTCCCAGTTTTCATTAAGTAATACATTTTCGCATATCATAGTATCAACCAAGTTATTGTTTGAGAAACTCTTTGTATATAAAGGATACAATTTTAGGGTGAGCGTACTGAAGATTGGAAATCAGTTTTTTTTTCTGTTTTGAACGAACAGCAACTAACATAACAAACGTCCACCTTCACAAACTGACTCATTTATCGTAATATATGATAATAGGAATTTACACTATAAATCTGAAAGATGATTTAACTAAGCCCGCGCACACAGAGAGCGGTCAGTTCTGAATTATAGTGACCATTGACCGCCCAAGAGTTCCAACGAACACAAGCTCCGTGCAAATTCTCGCGTACCTACTAGTTTCGTTTAGGTCTTTGCACATGCAACATGTCAACAACAACAACAACAAGAAAGGTATACAGAGAAAGTATTATAAGTGTAGGTACTTATATTTTATAATATCTGTAATGATCAATTATTGTTGAGATAAACATATAATACCAGAAGATATAAACGAACGTGTTTTGAAATATCGGCTTTATTTGTTACGAGTTTGTTAATATTATTTTTTTTTTGATTTTCTAAAGCATTGTCTGTAAAATTGTGTTCGGGGATGAAATTGAAATATCGTTTCTGTAATTGTAATAGAATATTAATATATAGTTTCATTAGATAATAACACAGATATTTAAAATAAAAACACTTATATTAAAAAAAAAATCTCACCTCCGCTGCTCTTATCATGATGATGGTTCGTCAGAGGCTGGAATATAATAAATAGTTAAATTATATTATTTTAAATATAAAAATATATTACATACAATAACAGAATTGATATGAATAATTCAAAAAACCAGTTTAAGTTCAACTTTATTACTGCATGTTCCCTAAGTGATCGTAGAATTGTGAAATTACGATTTGTATTGATACTCACAAAATATCATATTTTCAGGAAAAAACTTCAAATGGAGAAAACAATAGCATTCGTAAGCACTTTGTTATAAAATACAATATTTTTAATCATGATTTTATAACAATTATTCCACCAGTTCATAGAGAGAAATAAATGCGTAAATGTCGAATGCTCTGTCTCAGTTAGGTACAGCCTATTCACTCTAGTTTTGAAGACACTCAAATTACAGTTAACAACAGCTCTTTACACTTACTCCAAGAGGAGGAAACGTATCGCTTCATTCTGATGCTTGAAGGTCTACAACCAAAGGTTGGACCTACCGTGCGTCTAGCTTTTCGTATATTTTAAAATAAACAAGACAGTTTATAATCATTCACGTCTTTCATGTGATACAATCAGTTTTATAAGTTACCTCATGTATATAGAAATCCATCTGCATTTAATATTGAAACAGTATTTTCTAAGAACTAGTTAGAACGGAATGATTACGAGGAAATATATCAGTGTTCAATCATTATAGTAACATATATAAAAAACGCAACTTTGAAATATATTTAAAACAAATACAGGTAGCTATTTTATTATATAATCAAATAACTATGTAAGGCTGTTAGAGATGACAGAAGACATTTAACTGTTTTGATAAATTACGTATTATAAACGGTTTGTTTGGCAAAGGCTTCCACTCTCACACTTCACACGGAGCGTTAACAGTTAAGTTTTCATTAACCTTCGCACGCAAATACTGTTGGTATTGACGTAAGTTGAATGAGAGAGTTGAAACCATTTCTATGTTACGACGATTCCAATTCATACTTAGCATACTGATAATAAACCAAAGTTGTTTTAACAAACATCATGGGACAAAAATCATTATTACTGTTAATCGCAAATGTGTTTATTTAAATTTGTTATGTCAAAATGAGCTGCGGGCTACATTCTTAAATAACTGGTTAAGGACATTTCGCATTTGCATTTTTGTGTTCAGAAAACTGAGGGACCGAACGGTACTCTGCGTACATGTGTATTATAAGCATGTAACGGTGTTACTTGACCTGTGTTCGAATTTGGTTCAAATGTAATTCTTTTTATTTTTATTACTTGCAACCTTTATATGTCTAATATATGTAGTTGAATATTAAAAAAGTTGAGACATAATTTTTCTGTAATGGAAATAAATATTGCAAATATAAATTATTAATTATATTTTGCTAAGAACAAGAGTGGAATAAATAAAATAAAATATCCAACTTAAAATAATAAAACTTAAGAAAAAATCAAAACCTAGAATATCGAAATGTTCAATTTTTTACCAATAATATTAAGGGTTAAAGTATTACATTATAAAATATTATACAATATATATTTTTAATCACTTAATGATTTAATAATATAACATAACATTACCACATAAAAAAAGTACTCACCTAAATCCTCTATATAAAAAATAGTAAACTTATTTAAAAAAAAACGCACAAATTTAAATTTAAAAAAGGAACAATATAAACGCGCGCAGCGTGTGTGGCGCAGCGCGAATCGTTCTTCAACGCGCCACAGAGCGTACAGAGAGCTGAAACGCGATTTTTATATATAAAAGCCTTTGAGTACTGGAGTCACCATTTGTGGTAAAACCCAGTTGGGTTATTAATGTTTTCTTCGTGTTCCATATATTAAAAACGCTTAGAAGCTTATTGTAAAGTTATTGTATCAAACACGTCAGAACGATTCAAAGATACATTAGGAGACAGCAACGTATTTTATAAAATAATTGTGTTAAGTAATTAATTACAGTGACTCTAATTCTGCAACTCTTTTACGTTTTTAAATTGGTAACGAATAGATGTGGAAGATGTTATTTTCTTTCATCTCTGTGAAATAAAATAAAAAAAAATACGTTGAAAATATTTGTTCTTTAACAAACTTGCCTAAAATGTTATTATTTTATTATTCACGCTGACCTTATTCTATAAAATTATATTAATTTCAAATATAGCTGATTTATTAATTATTATAAATATTACAGAAATAAATATGTTAACTCGAGGAACCTTAATTAAATTAATATTTTAAGTATATTAACACATACCAAGACCTACAGAGATGATAACTCATAGGTATACTGTTTTCGTTTGTACTTAGAATATCAACATTTTTGCAAAATAAAATTAGAAGCTCTTTGCCTATATAAGTTTTAATCAAATTAAGAAAAGGAGACCCCATGCACTTTACAGATTAAAAAAAGGGTTTCGTAAATCTGATAAGATCGTTTTTGTCATTTGATTTGTTTAATAATTTTAAATTTACGGCTTCAATATTTTAAACAGATTACATATAGATTAGGTCTACGATTATTCAAAAACCTAAATCTATAACTTTGTAAAAAGAAAGTCCTGACACCCTTTCTTGTCACTACAATGTACATCTTAGCTTTCACTTACAATAAATAAAATATAAGTAAGTACTCTTTAATAGCATTCTTAACGACATTTTTACGCTTGTATTAAACTAATAAAGAGGTGGCTTGTATTAAACTTTTATTTATGGCATAACTTACATATTTTATTCATATAATTTTTGTTTTCATTCACAACTTGATAGTTTTTATTTTTGTTTCGTTAATACCTTGTACCATGATGTAAGAAACGTAATCAAGAATAATCACAAATGAGCTTAATATGTTTCTCGATATAAATAAGTAAATTATTTTTAATTAAAATAAAAATATATTGAAGCTCTAAATAAAAATATAAGTCAATTAATTCAGGTATCAACTGGTACCATATCAAGCGTTGGACGATATTAATATTTAAGATTATATTAAAACTTATACTAAAATATACAATACTAAAATATATAATTCTAGCTTTGTCTTACTTAAACCATAAATACTTAGCAGTTATTTAATATGAATCTTTAATTTTTTTTTTCTAAACACCGCTTGAAAACTTTTTTTTAAGACCTGCATGCGTCTTTCCTCTCTTTTTCGTTTTTTCTACGTATGTACATATTATTTACAGCTCCATTGTATAAATACAAAACATTTTCCATTCCGTTACTATTTCTTCTAATTATTAATGAATAGTCCAGTCATTTGGTGAAAAAAGGGGGTTACCTGGAAAGTTTTCCGGGAGGTTTGAAAATTGGTCAATATATAATAGATTTCGGAGTGCTCTTTTCGAATTTTAACTTTGCCACCTCGTACCCCCGCTGCTCGCGCCACCATTAAAAAATCTTGCCTAAAACGGTTTTTGTTAATAACTCCTTTCCGACGCATTTTATGAAAAAAATATTTATGGACAAAATCAAACTAGACAAAATTTCTTACAGTTCGTATATTGCTAATTTACCAGCGCCAAAATGTATTATTCATCTGCACCACCACATGTTTTTCGTATATTTTTCTAAAACATTCTACTACTGCTACGGTTTCGAAAAAGCAAGTATAAGGGTAATATGACGTCTTTATATTGGGTCCCTTTATCTCAACTATGGAGACTATACACATCGTATATAGTCTCCATACTCTGAACCTTCAACGAAACATCTGGCGGTAGAAACTGTATCACGACCAATATTTAGTTTAGGCTAAGTCATCAGTATACGTTTATCGTCGCACGGAGTTGATTCTGTTCTTAGAACCATGGCTTCTAATACAGAAAATTGTTTTATTTGTGACGATTTAATTTTAGAAAATAAAACAATCCATGTGAAAGAAATAGAATTGGAGACTTTTCGTAAGTATTAAAAAAAATGATAATAAAGTTAAACTTTTGGCGAGACTCAAATCGATAGTGGTTCATGATGGGTGTGGAAAACGATACAATAATGAGAAGCTAAACGCGGCATTATTGCGTAGAAGAAGTGATGCCGCGAAACCTCAGTCACTACTGCGATCTTCGCACCTAGCATTCTCTTTTTAAAGATCATTGTTTTTTATGTACTGAAGAGATAACAGCAGAATTTATAGCTAAACAAAAACGGACGCGGCTATGCAAGCGTAATGTAGTGTCTGAGGAAATTTTCAATGAAAGACAGTACATATTTCAAATCTTGCTAGAAATAGTAATAATGAATCGGGTCGAGCAATCGTTGATCGTCTTGAGCATCTGAATAATTTGGTTGCAGCCGATGCACAGTACCATAAATCTTGCTTGAAAAAATTGTATCAAGAACCACCAGCTGAAGATATAAAAAAAAATGGTCCGCATGCCACTGAGATAGATACTGCGATGCAGTTCATTTATTCTTACCTTGAGCAGAATTCTGTTTTCCTTGGACGAATTGATGGACAAAATTTATGGTGATTACCGCCACATAAAAACAATAAAAACGCAACTGCTCAAAAAATACAGTGATGATATTGTAATTATTGTCAATGCCAATAAAGCTCCAGTCGTTTTTTTTTTTCGAAATACACGATTTACTTTATAAACAAAAGCCTGGTATAATTAAAAAGTGATGACAATGCACGAGAACGTCAGCATATTGTGAAGACAATATCAGAAATTGTTATACTAGACATTCACTCTACAGTATATGAAACAAAACATTATCCTCCATTAGTAGATTTTTTTCAAGACTCTTAGTCTGATATACCTGAAACTTCACGCATTTTTCTAGATGACGTAATTTTCATATTGTTTTAATTTTGTTGTTAATTGAAATTGGAGTAATTTTAAAAAACAAACAAGCGTCCCTTCATAAATTTAAGGAAAAATTGTTGCTCTACTTTATTCTATAATTAATAAAATCTTTGACGTCAACAGTGCAGATTGGACTAAATTGTGGTAGTTGTAATAATTCGTCAATTCCATCATATAATTATGATGAAGAGGAAGAAACGGGAATATTTTTGAAAAAGTCCTCGATGAAATTGAAAATGAAGAGACGTGTGATGAGTCTGATAGTCACATCGCAGATGATGCGGACGAAATTTCGGTCCAAGATGTATCGATCGATGCTCAGGACGAAGTCGTAACTCCTGATCCATCAGGAACAGCAATGCGAAGGAAATTGCGTTAAATTTCGAAATAAAATTGATCACAAGTGGATTAGACCTATAGGAAAACCACAATAAAAAAAGCGTCGCTTACTCTACCTCTAGGTGATGTGAAAATGAGTTTTTTTAAAAACGTCTATTGAAATGTACTCTGGGGCGCTCGTAAGCCAAAAGTGAAATGAACGACTTGAATGAATTTAGCTTACCTTTACTATAAATATTTTTATTTTATACTCATACCTTCAAGGTTATAAATGAAAAGAACCATTTATAATATTTAAAAATATTTTCTACAAACTTTATATTCTATTTGTATATAGTTAAACGAAATTTAATAATAAAATACGACTGAATAAAGAAAATTTATTATGTTATTTATAACATACATTAAAATAAAGACACCAAAACGGGACTTTCTGCGTCGAAAGCTATCCTATTAATTTTATGAAAAAAAAAATTAAAACGTAAATTGTAGAAAATATTTTCTAGTTTAATTTTGTTCTACAATAATTTTTTTTAAATGAGTCGGAAGGAGATATTCCTAAAAATCCGTTTTTATGCGCCATTTTTTCAATATGATAACGCGTCCGGCAGGGTACGAGGTGACCAAGTTGAAATTCAAAAAAAGCATAGCGAAAACTCTCCAGGTAAAACTAGCAAATGACTGGACTAGAACGTCTATTTTTTTTGTAAGAATGTTTATTCTTAGTGTGCATTATCACATAATGTACAACGCGTTTTCCTTTTCTCATTCAACAAATTCTGGTAATACTATAATGTGCGATAATTTGAAACTCAAAAACTATTAACTCTCCGTATGTGTCGTGAAAAACCAACTGGGACTAAGCATGCAGTTGACAAAGAGAACAAGACTCGTAGTCAATGATTCTGATCACTGAAAATGGATTAGAGATAAAATCCTAAGATTATAGCATAGATGGGGTCCGATGCTGACTTGGTATCCTTTTTTTAGGGCATAGCTATTCCAAAAGGTTAATTTTATGAATAAAAAATTCGCTTATTGCTATTAAGCCATAATTGCTTAATATTTTTTTATCCCTAGATCTGTCAAAATCATAACAACTATCAATCCTTGTTTATTAAAAATCAAGCGATTAAATCTTTCTGAAGCATTAATAAGTACATCTTAAATCTTGTAAAAAACCAAACGGAAGCGGACTTCTCATTAAATAAAATACAATTATATCAATAAAATAATATGTAAAAATGCAATTAGAAACGCAATAAATGAATTTTATTGTCATAAACTGAATTATTGTTTTGATTTTCAATTATATTATAAAACTTTACAACCCCAATACACTGACAAATTACTCAAGTTGAATGAATTTACACGAACCTTAACTATAAATATGTTTATTTAATATACTTTAACCTTAAAGGTTGTATATGAAAAATCATTTATAATACTTAAAAATATTCTCTACAAACTTTATATTCTATTAGCATATAGTTAAACGAAATTTAATAATAAAATACGAATAAATGTATAAAGAAAATATATTATGCTATTTATAAGATATATTAAAATAAAGTTTAATGATTGCAATTATTATTATTATTATTATTTTTTGTAATGGCAACAAAATCCCGTTTTGGCGTCGAAAGCTATCCTAAAGGCATGAGTTCAAAGCAGATATAAATATAAAATTCGATCATCATTCAAAGTCAGCTTCTTATCGGATATTAGCGTTGATGATAACGGTTCCTTTAAAAGCATTAATTCGTTAATCCTATTTAATCTTTACCATATTTAGTGTAAAAGGGTTCTTTATACTAAATAACTTATGTTTAACAGGATGTGATATGCGACTGCTTACTTTTCAGTAATTAACGTTAAATTTTACACCTGATTGTTTTAATGCTTTCGAAGAGATTCCTAAATAAGACAGTACGAATAGACAAGACAGCATTTAATTCTAAAAATCGTATTTGATTTATAAACAAACATAGTAAACGGTGTGTATTTAATACAATAAAATTGGGCATAATAACAATAAATCGATTTACATACATATATGAAACGTATTTGTGCTCAGTAAATGTAAAGTATTGGTAAAACGTGAAACTAAACCACTAATGATTTGCTGTATTATCAGTTCAACAAATAAGATATATATTTAAAATACTTTCAACATACTTTGTCCGAAAGTAAATTAATTTGCAATCGTGTCTTTAAGGCTAATTACCAACAATTTTGCGATCTTTCTTCGGGTGAATGCCTACCATAATTTTAAGTAGTCTTTTTTAATTGAATGATTTAAAATTTATTATTTACGTGTAGTTCACAACTCATGATTACGTATGTGACGTCATCATACATCCAACGTGATCGAAAATCACATTGGAAGACGACATATTTTTATTAATAATTTAAGATATAGGTAGCAAACTAAAATAAAAATTTCTAAACTCGAATATGTTATATTGGACAACAGTTTCTTTTTTATTTATAAACACCAAATCGATCGATTCACATTAATAATATCAATACGTATACGTCAAAGGACATTCATTGTAAAATCGGAGCAAGCCATAACGGTCGTTCGACGTTTAATACATTTTAAGTACATTTGTCCTGATCCGTTATTTATTGCTCCATCGGCAAGTATTTTATTATTTTTTAACAGTAACATCTACAGTTTATAATAACTCAACAATGCAATGCCATAAAAATAATTCGTGTGCCGACTTTATAGACATACAATTATGTTTTTGTAAATATTGCCAGAACTCCGATGACTCATCAAGGGGAGTCGTGAAACAATTTGTTTTTTTAAATAAGGAAAATAGTTTCCTCTAAGCGTTGGAACGATTCTTTATTTATATTTCAATTTTGGAAATCATACCGTATTCGTGTATGTTAACGATACCTAACAATATTGACTTAAATAAAGTCGTTGTTTATTGCTAGTATCACTATTTAAAAGTTAAGTCTGTTTCTTTACTTTTTTGTATTTTTTGTTCAATTCTTTAAAATGCATATTTTTTATCCAACATTATATAATCGAACCAAAGAATCATATTAACGTCATTGCACTCCAAGTTCGCCATTTTGTTTTTTAACTCAGTCAGAGGTACTAGACGAAATTGGTATACAATTTTTCGATCTCGGTTATTGTGTTTTCCAATAAAGATTTATATCTTAGCCAAACTCATGTACAAACTACATTTATATGAACTTCTTTTTAGAGTTTTATCTTTATCTAAGTGTGGATATTATAATATATATTTATAGCTATATCTCCTATTAAATAATTAAGAACACAACTGTTTTACATTACAACCATCTTTTGAGCTCAGATGTATTTAAGTAAATATATTTAGTTCACAGATAATGTTCCTACAGACTTTGGTACTCAGTTATTACGGAAGAAGAGTTAAAAAAAATATTATTATTACAAAAGAATATGTTACAGTGGTGGTAGTCTGTTAAAAATTAGGATTGACTAGAAATTTATTCAAACGGTTTCAATATTGGTATTCTATTATAATACGGTATTAATATAGTTATACTAAATATATTCATTTAGTAAAGATATTAATCACAATCAGTCTGTTCACTGTTTAATATCAGAACATCCACATCTACTCAGATAACAAAAACCCGATAGTCAATGTAACAGCTTTAGTTTTATTGAAATAAGGACTATATTTCCAAAGTTGTTAGTATCTTCCATCTCGTTTTGATCGTACTATGTAAAAAGGGTACAAAGACAATCATTATTTGCGGCCTCTCTGACTCATGGCTGGCCGGCAACGGGCGAGTAACAAAAACTGGGTGATGTTATTGAAAGTAGTGTGGTTATCAATGAAATACAAAATTTAAACGAAATAAGTATTACTATTCGTTATAAATATTAGGATAAGTCTTTAAAGGTAAGTGTTATATGTATCGCATTTTATTTTATAAAGACTGAGTGTTTTCGCTAGCTTACGTTTGTTTGCATTGCGCCATTATTATTACCTATAGAGGTATTGACAGCATAGCATTCGATTATCATTATTCATGTTAAAGATAACAATTTACTTATCAATTATATTTAAATATGGATAGTAAGAACCTTTTTCTGTTGAAATCATTTGTCTTTAGTTGAAGTTAATATTCATATTCTTTAATAATTTCGTGTTCGTATTCACAAATTTAAGTTAATTGATCTTAATATAAAAGTGCCTTTACTTTAATACTACAATTACCATACTGTACGTGGTATTGTATAAGTTGTATTGGTTGTTTTGAAAAACAAATTAACTAATTAGTTTTATTCTATGGTGGTTTTATTTTAATTTACCCACTTATTACGTTGAATAGTGATACTGTTAAACGGTTTAACAAGTTGGTTTTGTTAGACATAAAATATCCTACATAAGTGACAAAGTTGGATTTATCTCAAATTATAACAGCAATTTTTAGTTTTTTATGCACTTATTAGGTATGAAGCATATTTTTTAATACGATTGTGCGATAGATTTTTTTAATTTTAAATATAATGTTAAGAAGTAATTACTAAAATAATGAATGGTTGTTCACTTCCGTTTCAAAACAATTTCAAAAATTATATAATTTTTTCAGGTGTCCAAAATGGCTCCATTGATAATCGAAGGCGAAACTTTAGGACAGATCCACCAAAAGTACAACAAAATAGTCAACGAGACAGATGAAACCAAAGAAACTGAAATTAACGATTTAAACTTTGACGATTCCGACATCGATAATCTGTTTAAAATTGATATAGCGAGCAGGAATCGGAATGTTGATTTTATTCTTAAAGTTCTGAAATGCCATGACATGCTTTACGTCACTAGAGCCATTAAGAAAAACATTTGGTTGGTTACCGAAGAACAGTATGTTCATATCATTAATCCAGATCATTTGTTCAATGTCCTCAAGCTACAGATGACAATGAAAGCCTTTAATAAGCTTATCTTACATATAAGACTAAATCTCAAAGACGAAAAGCGCGTAGAAGAATTTTATAACTATTACAAAGATAGTGACCTCAAAATAGCAATGAAATGGCTGCCTCATTGTTCAAACGCATTCATAGAAAAGGTTTTAGAAAAGCACGCAAACGATTGCGAAATAAGTAATGACTTGATTAAAAGACTCTGCGAAAAATCTATGTCCTTCCTGGAAATCTATTGTCGCCACAATAAACAGTATTACAAGAGGGAAGCGCTTTTCCAAGCCATGTTCATTATGAAAACAGATGTCGATCAATACCTGGACATCATCGAAGCTATGCATGCTAATGACATGCCTTACTTCAAGGCCAAATATACAAAGATATTAATGACAAAATGTCGAGAGCGTGTCATGAAAAATTTGGAAAGATACGCCAATTGCATCGATTTAGCTACATTTGCTAAATGTTTATCACAAGAGGAGGCTCAAGATTTCATATTGAAAAATGTCAACAATAAAATACTATGTGGCTCCTGGGGAGGGAATGATAAAGTGAAATACTTTTTAAGCAGATTGCCGTATGAGGATAGATTCGAATTCATCAAAAAAATGTTCATCGACAAGCAATACAAGAAGGACGTTTGCGACGATTTCGTCCCATACCGATGCGATCAAATGAACTGTCCCATTAAACCTAATCCAGGTACATCACAAAATATCTACTCCTGGTATGAATTGGCACCCTTCAGTACTGCCTTCACGGATTTAAAAAAATTAATCCGTACAGAATCGAATCCGAGCGAGCGGATCGCGATCCTGTCTGTGATACTGACTACAGCTGGTCGTAATATGGAAAACATACACACGCTATTGAAATACTACAGAGAGAATCACATCAACGAGCCGTTTAAATTTAAATTACAGTTCATAAACACGGTTCTTAGGAAAACTAATGCTTACAAGTATGACAAGAAAACTTGGCATTATTTGAAGGACATATTCACCAGCATGGAGGTTTACAGCGAAACCGATAAACATGTCCAATCATGTGTCATAACAGTTTTATTGCATTGTATTATCAATGATGAAGAAGTACCTAAAATCATAGAAGACAAATTTGAATTCGAAACATTGAGCAATTACAAAAATAATCTAACTAAAGAAGAAAACATTAAAGTATTTAACTACCTGTTCAATTATATGAATTCTAAAATACAAAATAAAGAAATAAAAAGCGAAAAACAATTCCTCGAAACTTTTGGCAACATCGAGTATATTATGAATTTGCTCAATGATTGGAATAAACATCTGAAGGATTATCCGTTAATACTTGAAAAGATCAAACAATTGATAGCTGTAAGACAAGAGAACGCGGAATGGAATATAGACATTTCAAGTCTCTACAATATAAAGAAATCATGGAAAAAACTTCTTTTCAAAGAATCGCTATTACTCAGTCCACAACAAGCAACTGTGGTTAATACTTTAAAGCATGACCCTAAACTGGTTGAAGAGCATAGAGTAAAAATCAATGAACTATTAAAAGACAATACAAATTTGGATCCGTTTTTCAAAAAACTCCGAATTTATTGGCCGCATACATTAGCGAAATCATTCAAGGAAATGCTTATGAATAACCTCAAACAAAATTATAACCATAAACCGTTTATGACAGGTCTGTTTACTTTATTGCCACAAAAAGAGGTAACGGAAGTTATAAAGGAATATGTTCCTTCGGAATCCAAAATTGATTGGAGCCAACATGATGAGGTCCAGCTAAATATCCGCAAGTTTTTAGGGATGTGCTTACACATTGCAAGACCTCAACCATCCCTGGAAATGGCGTTGCTGTACGCTAAAGGGGATTACTTACAATACGCATTGCCATCCTTGAACGCCATACTTTACAATATGAGTAGTGCTGATGTAGAGAAGAATCTAGGTAAACTGGTTAACGCTCCCGTATCCTTACAAAAACACGGCATCCGAACAGCAATTCTGAAGCTCAAACACGATGACCTTAAGCAAATTCTATCTGATATTTGGAAATCAAATAAAAATAGCAGTATTAGAGCTGACATATTTGTGCAGAACTTTAACATGCTCTGCAAAGAAAGGAACGAAGACACTATAAAGAAAAAATGGGAATTACTTAAGATGTTCATTGAGAACTTAACAGCTGAGGAAGACAAAAAAATATACACTTGTCTGAGTAAATTTGAAGACGTACCTATGTGTATAAGAGGTGATTTCTGGATGAAAGGTTATGCATTCTTGAGTTCATTGCCCGTGAAGGCGAACTGCGAAAGTTTAGTTGACCACATGATATACAACATGACCGACGTTATGGTACAGCTGGATGACGATTTCGTTGCAAGCATCTTTATGAATTCCTTTGAAAAAATGTTCAGTAAACAGTACTATCCTCATGCACAATTCGTCGCCAGCTTCCTTCTCTCTACTAAAACCGAAGAGGCACAGATGTCTAGATATAGAAAACTCCTGTTACCAATGCTAGAACGTTCAATTACTGAGTGGGATAAACAACACGCTAAGGCTTACCACGTCCGAAATAATACGTACGAAATCATCAAATACCTATCCGATAACTTTGATATAGTATTCAAAAATGAGCTAGTCTTTCCTACGAAGATGTTTGAAGAAATCTTAAAGTTTCTCCAAAAAAATTTACCAGAGACGGAAAACTACATTTTGATAACCGTCCAAAAGATGGCTTTAAGATTTATAAGTATTTTAGAAGAAGTTGTTAAGGAAAAAAAGAAAAAAGATTCCGTAACAGTTTCTGATGACATAGCGTCTAGTGAATATGATCTGTTCAAAGAACTACGTAAGAATGTCGTCCACAAGTTCAGCGAACTCTGTCTGCAACACCTCAAAGAGGATGTAACAAAATATTTTCCATCAATTTATCTTCTTTTCCTAAAAGCTCTTAATCGGATATTAAGGTACTACAAATATACAGAAATGGAAAAATTAGAAACCTTAAAAGATTTTCTGTCTGACAAAGAATTCATTGAAAGCCATTTACTGGTCCTCCAATCTCTACCAGATTATTTGAATGATGACGAACAAGCGTTAAAAGAGACGATTCTTCGAGCCATAAGAGATAATTCCAATAAGGAAATAAAAATGCATTACTGGCTCCATACAAATTAGGTACCTCTAAGAAACTATGTATTCACTGCTTTATATTATGTACGTAACCTGAGTTAACTGTTATACTTTATCTGAAATAAAATAACTTTTCCCTATTATAATCATAATAATACCTTTGTTTCAATTTATTTATAATTTAGTACAACACAATTTTACCTGATGAGAAAGTATATGAAAATAATTTAAAAAATCAAAATCAATGTGAATAAAAATTAGTTTATTTGATTGATTGATAATAAAGATTGATAATAAAGATTCTTCAAAGCTTTTACAGCCTGTTCTCATCTGTTGTACATTTTAGTTTCTTTTAAATTTATTTAATATAGTCAAAAAAATACGGGTCAAGACCCTTCCTAAAATAGTTTTGTTGAATACTATGAAAACTTGAATAATACTTTTTAGACGATAAATTATTTGACAGTTATCAGCGTAAAGCAAGAGTAATATTTATTTCCTAACAAGTATATAGGTGATAATGAATATTCTTGGATAATGTGGATATTTGTTGATGATGAAGAACATTCCTACGACTCGGGAAACCCTTTAAAAATAATAGCGATACAGATGCGTCAATTGTTTGGAAAAAATTGCATGATACAAAATGTTCATAATACCCTTTAGATGACACAACCTATCTGTCATACCGACATTATACGGGCGATTTGTTCTAAATATTGCAGCAAATATTTATATTTTTAGAAGGTTATGTGTATCAAGGTTTTCCCGTTTATTCATTTGGCGATAAATGATGTATCCATTGACCTAAAAATACCAACATACTACGTTTCGTTCCCATCGAGTAAACCGATGAAAAACACAAACCAGATATTTTAATGATAATACTTTCTCATTAAATTAAAAAAAAGTATAAAGTTACTTTGATACTTTAAGTTATTTGATTGTGTGATTTTTTATAACATGACTAGCATCCGAATAAACAAATCTGTACACTGAAAAATCTTGAACGGTTTTAAGTAAAAATAAATGTTATTTATCTAGTCAGTTTTATATTTTTATAAATATTCCATGTATTAATTCTAAAATAACAAATTGCTATACGTATGTATTGGAATTTATTATATAAATTTATATATAAATATCTTATAGTACACTTAAAACAGATTTTTTAAAATACACATACTAATTTTAAAAATGTTTTACTATAATTAAAACAACACCATTAGCGTAAGACATCCCACATCAAATCTTTGATTCAAAAGTGTGATGTTATAACAATCGATTTAATAAAAAAGTAATATAATATAACCTTCCAAAACCTCGTCCTCCATTGAAACACCAAACACATTGTTTTGATGACTATGTGACAGTGTAATTCTACTTTAAATTTTCCAAAAAAAAAGGTAAAATAATTCTATTTTTAATTTGTAGTTTATAAATTAATCACTTTTATTAGTATTCTGTGACATATAAGACAAAAGCCTTTGATTTTTTTGTTAAACACAGATCACGAAGTAGTGTTATATTTTATTTAAATCAACGTTTTTAAATTACTCCTTAAAACCAGACCAGACACACACTGACAAAAACGCCTTAAAAAATAAAAACGCAATGACAACGATTATAACAATTTCCTTCAATAATTATTTTATGTAAATTGATATGTACTGCAAGTACCATATTGTTACAAAAAAAGAATTTTAACTAGTAGACATCATAGTGTAAAAGTTAAGAGTATAATTGTATGGACGTTCTTTTTACATTGCTTAATTTTTTTTTTTAATTTATGTATAACATATGAAATTTATGTATGGAGAGGTGTCAATCCAGCCTTGTGTGCCAGCCGGGATCAAATGATGCTTGAAGTCTCTCTGATACTGTATTTCATGCCAGTTGAATCTGGGTTGACCATGGCAGAGCGTGTTAATTGCACACTTCAGACATTCTCCGAAAGGGCGACTAAATACGAGTGACGACTAAATGTAAGTTTTAACGCCACTAAAAAGTACAGTTGTCTTTTCACCCTCAAGAGTACCTCGACCACAAATTTTCAGTTTTTCTTAGAATTCATCTAGGTCTCTCGAAGTTTAAAATTTGGACGGTTTTTAAAGTCCAAGTCTAAGGAAACAAGGTAAATCGATAGTCTAGTGAAAATAAGGCTGTACTTCACACACGATTAGCGTTTTTATCTGTAAATCCTCAAGTCTGGTTTATATGGAATACTTATTTCACATTTGGGGAAGTCCTGCTAAATGTAACTACGCAGCTTTGGATTCCGTGGAGACACATGTTAAAAGGCTTGTTTGGTATAAGTAAGGGCTCCTTGTATTTTATAAGATAGATTTGAAGAGGGTGATTAGGAGCTACACGATTTAATACCTACATCCTCTTTTTCCACCGAACAGAGGAGAGACGCACGGAGAATTTCGATCCTTTATTAAACAAATGTTAATATTTTGCCCAGTATGTAAACCTAAAATAAATAATCTGAAATAAATCGATTTTACTGTAAATTGTTATATTTTTGGTGCTACTTAAATATTAAACAGAAACTATCCAGATATTAACAGTAAATAGGTAGAATAAAAATAGTTGGACCATTTAAATTGGACGATATTTTTAACAGTTATTTTCATTCCCATGTCATGTTTATTTTATCGAAGACTGCTTATTGATTAAATAATAAATGTCCTAAAAAGTATTATTTTCGTTTATCCGGTTACTTCTACTTAACAAGTGATAAAGTTGTATAAAAAATTGATATCCTAACCAACGGCTGCACATGTAATATATTGTTTGTGGCCTGTATCTGACTTTTCTCTAATCACTATTACACTTCTTCTTTTTCTACCTGGCAATTTCACAGCTTTAGCCAGGGTCTGCCTTACATGTTGTGAATAAATTTGGCTAATTGTTTTTACGAACGGCTGTCTGCCTGACATCAAACCTCTTTGGGAATGCATTAATCAGTGATGTCTAAATACTCTTAGAAAGTACATATGACTCGGAAAAATCACATTGGTACGTGCCAGGATCAACCCCGCGCCCTCGTGCATGACAGGCGGGCCTTTTAACCTTTTAGGCTTGTGGGAATACATATTAATTATTACTTCAGATGAACAAAGCTATTACAGCTTAGGCTTTAACTTGGAAAAAAATCTTCTACAATATTTTTAAGCAGTTTGATTTGAACAGCTGGCATTGATTACTTTATGTAAAGAGGACATTAATAAGACATTAATATGTTAAGAAAATAACCTTAGATGAAGCAAAATATACATTATTATTTCAATAAGTTCGCTGCTGGTTTTATTAGATTAACGTTAAATAGTATAACATAGACCGCGACTCGGCTACCATAAGGTAGGACGCCCCCCTGTAAGTTGGACTGACGATCTGAAAAAGGTCGCTGGAGGGGACTGGATGCGGAAGGCGGAGGACCGGGTATTGTGGCGCGAATTGGGAGAGCCCTATGTTTAGCCTGTGTCCAGTCCAAGATTGGCTATATTGAGTATAACATCAAATACTTAACCTAATAATATTAGCTCATATAAATAATAATCTATAAATATTTCTATTCCGCATTCGAGTACCGTATTCGAATGTGTATTTAAATTGAAGTTTTAAGGAAATATGAAATGTAATTAGCCCTTGACAGTTAAAAAAACACAAGTAATTTGTAACATAAGATTTTATTCTTTAAGTACAAAAACGCTCGCAGTTTCGCAAAGCACAGGTACAACTTTATACATTAATATTTTTTTTAGATTTTTCTATGACTTTTATACAAAAAAATCTTGCAGAGCGGAAGCCGGGGTCCGAGGTAGAATTCAGTGCCATCCGTGAGCTCCGTGGCCTTCCCAGGGTCCTTCAGGCGCGGCCGCTGCGGCCTGTGCGGCGGCAGCGTATTGGTGAAGATGGGCTGACCTTGCGTGTTGGACCTCAGGGGTGTCTACAACGTATTGGCCGTCATGGGTGAGTTGGATGTGGGCTTGAGGGCCGGTCCATTTGCCGTATCCGCCGGCATAACCCGCTCCGTATCCGGCACCGACACCTGCACCGTAACCAGCACCGTATCCTGCTCCGATGCCAGCATAGCCACCGTGAGCGGCCTTAGCGGCAGCGGCGGAGTGGGCAGCGATGTGAGCGGCCTTCAGGTGGGCGACCTCAGGAGTATCAATGACGCGACCATCGTGAGCGAGAGGAGCAGGACCGTATTTAGCGAGCCCTGCATGTGACAAATAACAATAAATCAAATTATCCTCTGTACTATTATGAAGGCAAGTTTGCTATTGAGATATATATTAATGCTTATGTAGTCGTTAATTACCAGCACCAGGTGCGCCATAATGTCCAGCGTCTCCGTAAACGGGTCCTGCGATGTATCCAGCGGACGGCGCCCACGCTCCATGTGCGGTGCTAGCCTGGGCATGTGCAGCTAAATGGGCGGCTTTAGCGTGCGCCACCTCGGGAGTGTCGAGCACATATTTACCGTCATGGCTCAGTTGGATGGCTGCTGGTGGGCCCGCATAGTATGAAGCGTGAGCCAGACAGAGGGAAGCGGCAAGAATGATCTGTTAAGGAAAAGTTTTATCAATATCGTACCACTCTTACACTCCAATATTACATAAGATGCAACTAAAACATATACTTTGATTTATGTAAGTGGCTCTAAAATATTAGGCACAGTCGCGGTAAACAGCTAGTTAAAAATAAAAGCAGTAATCAAAACGTTTCATGCTTCTTGGACTATCTTCCACGGTCCGTTACGCTCGGATAAACAAAATATAATAAGCGCCCCACTACGAGTACACTCGATTGTATAACGCGTATGAAACAAAATTGCGAACTGTAGTAAAAACTGATTAATCAATCCCTCGGAATCTTATCAAAGTTGGAAATTTAGATTTACATTACTAAAGCCGTTACAAAATGTCTTAGGTAAAGGTTTAATTGGTCTCTTTGTTCGTGTTATGATTTCATAAGACAAATTAATTCTGTGTGAATGAGCGAGCATGAAAAAAAATATACACCTTTATGCGAAGAAAACGCATGAGTTGTACTGACGTTTCGTAATTATGTTTACACTTTTTATCATCTCATTGATGATTTTACAGGAATAGCATTAAAACTGCCATAAAAAACCTTTTATTCTATGACTCTCCAAATATATTTTTTATCGAGAAGAAATATAAACCAGTTGATCTCGATTATGAATACTTTCATATAATTATAATAATCCCCGTTTTTTATATGTAATAATTTAAAATAACTTCAGTGACTATAGAACGATACCAATTAGGAACCGGTATACTAAAACACAATTAGTCAATATAAACGCTCTAGGCTACAATCAATTCTATAGTTCCCGATAAATCTAAATCAATACAAAGATCGGACAATTTACAACACTATTAGCCAACACAGATACATTAACTTGTATATTGTGGTTTATTATCATTGAGAACAATATCGGATTCCAAAGTGTAAACTCAATTCCATTTTACGGCGATAACCGCAAAAACTTATTGAATTTTCGATTTCCAAACATGAAGGAAACAAAAAATTTACAATATTAATACATGTTGAAATGAATTTCAGTTTCGCATAGGAGAAGTGACGTTTTTTGACAGAAATTACGTAAAAGCTTGAATATTATAAAGTAGTCAACAGTTTCATTATTTATAAAATAAGTTTAGCCAAAGTTATTTAGTTTTAATAGATTATTGAATTGGAAACATATTCGTCTTATTTATTTATAATTTTACTATATATGAATAACAAATAAAATAGTATCTTTTCAGTTTTCAATAAATAATTTATTACAAGTTGTTATTTCATATAAAATCTATATAAAGTACGTTTTCTTTATAAAATTTTGAGCAACGGCTTTAGAACCCTGTGTTTTTAATTTATTAACCTGATGGAAGCCTGACAACTGCTGAAATTTAAAGTTCGGGTTAAATTTAAAACTCATGTAATTTTATTTTTATTATTAATATAACGTTTATTTTCAGTTTTAATTTCTTTTTTAAGCATTTGTTTGGCAAAATATAAAAGAAAACTTTATAATAAAACATTATTTAAACATAAAACAATACTTTCCGACGTCTAGATCAGTTTGGTATTAGGAGCGGCTCTAGTGGGAAAATATACTTTGACATTAAAATCTAGCCAATTCGATTTCAATAACACGTTCACAAATGAAGGAATTTAGCGTTCAAGCTAAAATTATGGCAACCTTTTTGAGTGACGGGTTGTTTTGTGCTGGGAGCTTAATAGCTTCCAGCTGAAATTATACACGTCAGTTGTGTTTTAATGGAGGCGGTAATGGTATTGTTCTTGCAATAACAAAATAAGGTTCTACAGTGCACCTATAATTTGAGGGCGTGGTGCTCATATCGGCTTTGCATTCTATTGCAAGTGTTTTGCAATAGGAATTATCATTTTGTGAACTGGTGCACAACTGCATTGCAAAAGAAAGGAAGCGGTCGGCGAGGAAGTGTCATGGAGACAAGGTCAAAATAATTTCGCTAAGTCACTATTGCAACGTCACGCATAGACGGATCTAGTGTGTAAAATATGATCGATTTGTGGTCGTTTCTCCTTTTTGTTCCGAATAGAAAGCTGTGAACTAGAATAATATCGTTTTTTTAAATCGATATTATTGCTTGACATTTAATTTAGTTTTCATTTTTTATTTAAATACATCAAGCGATTCGATTCCGTTATTTGAATAGTATTTAATTTATTGAAGTGATGTAAATATCTTATGGCTGCATACATTACTGCCCACTTAGCGTGAAGACGCCGCGCCCGCCCTGAGCTTATTGTGTAATGCAATCGAGCTGAGTAAACCAAATAAATTTAACCCGTTCATAAAGGTGCAGCAAGAATAAAATTACTATTAAATCAATTTAATAAATAAATAATATTCAAAGTTATTAATCATGATTTACACTTGCAAATGCGAATTTAAAATCTAACAATTTTTTATATTAACATATACCATAACCCAAATCGCCAAAATAATGTTATTATGTTATTATTTTACCTCCTATATATTGTGGTTTTAATATTTAAATATAATAAAGTTAAAATTAAGCTACATTACAAAATATTTCTATAACATGAATATATAATAATCAACATTAATTTTGACGTTATGGAGATCAACTGTCTGATTCGTGGAAGCAGTATAATTTATTCTAGTTAAATTCCGTTTGTACAACAAATTGCCATTCTCATGTTATTTCCATTCGAAATGTACGGATTAGAATAAAATTATGAATATTAATAATTGAATAAGACATGAAAATGTCTACTCATCTTGATTGCGGAAGCGTCTGGTTGTTGCAGTTACGGTTTGGATATGGAAGCGATAAGCGATAAGCTTAAAAACCACATTGTGTTTTTGATTTAAATATATCAACGTATATGAGATTAAAATTTTAAAAAGCCAAAATTTAACTAATATATAATATTATATGTATACACAAAATCTACTCACCATCGACTGCATGATGTATTAAAACTATAAGAGATCTCAAACGAACTGACTTAGCGCTGCTGTTACCAGTACTCGCTCAGTGAATTTCGCCTAAGCGTGTGCTCACAACCACCTTTGAAGTTGGAATGATTCTGTATCAGAACGGCCGCCCTTATATATGTAAGACCCCGCTTGATATTCGTAATTGGAAACAATTAACCGGCAAGTGCAATGCCGACTCATTAATTGATGGCCGCCTTACGTTTAAGGGATGAATCTTAAAGCTTTGTTTCAATTTTTAATGCAACATATTTGTGTGTTTTTTGTATTTTCATAATATGAAACAGTTTTTTGTTCATCTCTGTAATAGACGACAGTTTGTAAGCACTATTAACTCGCTGTTTATGTTATATTCAATATGATTTTATTATTCAAGGAAACGATTGAATAAAAATGTTAAGGACGTATTAATAAAGTTATTTAGGAACAGCCTTAAAAATTAATTTATCGGATAATCCCTTTTTTTATTTATAATAAAATAAAAATCTATACGCATATTTTATTTCCATACTTAGAAATAATAATATTAATATTCGTAACATAAGTAATACATCCAAATAGTTATAATATACATTGAATCTAGATATTTCGACAGCGGTATGTTTCCTCAATGAAATTATTTGAAGTAAAGGGCTCGGTCAACGAACAAAGAATGACTTTTATGAGCACATGGGTTCTTTGGCATTCCTATTTGGACCGACGCATTAAAAATATGCTTTCATTTAATATTTTTTTACATTAAATATAAAATATTGGAAGTTCCTTTTCCAGCATAACTGAGCTAAAGGAAAATTTGTGACATTCTTTAAATTACCATTATTATAATAAAAAAAAAACTTACAATTAATTATTAATTAAATTAGCGTCACAAATGTTCACGGATATTTGACGGCTTAACTTTTAAAAAATTGTATAGGATCTCGGAAAAGGAACTAGATCTGTTTTGACCCTCAGGCAGTCACAGCTCGCTTTAATTAGTACGTAATAAAAATAATAATTTATTTATGGAAACTAAAAATGTCATACATAATATAAGGATTTATGAACCACTGAAAACTACATAATATTAATTAAATAATTGAGTGGTATAATGTTAATTAAATTTTAATGAAATTGCTTTTAACTGGCTCGTTCTCTTCAGTTTTGTAAAGCGGTAGACCTTAGCAATTATATCAGTTCTCTCATTATCTTGATTGACAAGGTCGAGAAACTTAGTTTTCATCTACAATAGATCTTAAGTATGTTAAAGATTATTAAACATATGGTAGTCAATAAGATACAGCCTTTTGTTTCAGCTACAAAGATAATATGAAAGTTTTTTTTTTTATCCTATTAACGGAATCGATATAAATTTGACGATCATTCGGTCAATAATATATTTGCGTTCTGGAATTTATCTACAGTTATCAGATGACTATATAATTATATAATTAAGTTAATCAACTGTAAAATTTTAAACTAAATATAGACGTAATAAAATATTACGTAACACCTGTAAAATATATAAAAAAAATACATAAAAATTCCTATCAGCATTGCGAGAATTCAAGGTAATTACATAGGAATGCCTTTGATGAAAAATTTAAAAAAAAACAATGACTTATTATGAAAAAAGTTTTGTAAATCTTTTACATTCCTTTAAATGACTAATAATACGATGAAATTGAAATGTTCATCAAATAAATATATTTCCTGTTATTCATAATGATGTGCTTAAAAATAAAACCAATATTTGGTTTATATTATTTAAAAACGATATAAAAAATGTTTATATTTCTTCATAAGAGAGATCTGTTATAAGTGCCAGTATTTTAAAAATTAAAAAACTTTATTTCAAAACGAATCGAAACTTACAAACGTTATTAACTAAGACTTCCCTTCAAGTCTTATTATAAAATAATTTTCTTAAATTTTTTTTGTATTTATCTAAATCAGAAAAGGTTTTATTGTTGAAATAAAAAACAAGTCATGTTGAACCGTAACAGTCTAATATAGGTTACGACTTCGACCTTAAAGGGTCCCTTTCAAGAACAAAAGAAATCGAAACTTTATGCTACAATGAATCCTTTGTCTAGAAAAGTATAATATAGCAAAATTATCTTTAAAATAAGTCTTGTATTTAAACTTCAACTGCTTTAAATTTTCTGATTTTTATTTCAACTCTTTAATTTATAATTACACATTTAACTTACGTCTCCTTTTAGTCTAATCAATAAGTATTCATTATAAGTTATCGGCCGTCTTAATAAAAAATATTTTTAGTTGTTCCTTAAATGTCAATAATCCAGATAAAAAAGAACCTACTCTGGCCTTGGCTGTTACAGGTTGAATATCCTGGGATCAACATTGGACTTATTCAAGCGTTTAAGGAAGAATGAAGCCTTCATGGTACAAAAACCTTTTTCTAGTACTATACATATATTTTTTACGATGATATACGATATTTCTGAACGCTTTGCAAAAATAAAGTTACTTTTTTATACTTATTGTAAAAATCGTTGAGGTCTGCGATTAATATATATTTAAGGGAAATTATAATGGAATGTATTTCAAATGATTTAGATCACAAAAATCGTTAATGAATTTCAAATTAAAATTTCGGAAAGCGTTTCAAGTAGAACTAAACAAAGGACTATCAGATCTACCATCCATATGAGATTAAGTTTAATACAATTTCCCAATTTAGAAAACTATATAGAGGTTATATGTTTTTATAAAGAATAATATTTTTTTAAAACAGACAAAAGTTACTTGAAAGAAATTTTAGAACGAATAGGGCGCCATAAAGTATTGTATTCACATTTCACGCTTTCTATGAGATTTTTAATGTATGCAAGTTAACAGAAATTTTAAATTCTTCCTTTATTCTTACCCATATAATTTTAAGAACTAAAGTCAATCTTTCTTCGTCAGATTAACCAGTAGCTACGAACAAGTAAAACAGCTGTAACAACCTTAATAGATTCAATTTACACAGCAATTATTACCATAATCGCGATAATAGGACATTTCGGTAATCTTTATCGGGTTGAAGATTAATATTTTACGGTAATATTATTGACTATACAATCTTTCGAACCATTTAACAATTTGCTTATTAAATTTATATTTATGTAATATAACTGATTACAATTAAGTTTATTTCTTTTTGTCTCACTTGCATCGCCCGGCTGCACGTAATCCAAGTAATTTCGTAGATTGACGTTTTTAGGTTGGTTTGATATCCGTTAAATAGTATTTAGAAACGCAATTGTTGTCCATTCGGTTGATTTCTTGATTGAATTGTTAATATTCTCGGCCCGATAATATCGTTATATGAATGTTATAAATGTTATCGCTTTAATTGTTTTAATAAAAACATTTCCAGTAGCTATCTCATAACATCAAAGAGGCGTTACGCATTACATGCTCCTGTAAAAATACCAATTCCTTATGCTATTATAATTATCTGTATTCAATAATATGAAAATGATGATCAATCATCGATACTCGAGCTTTCTAGAATGATCCGACAGTATGACTCGAACCCCTCACTCTAATCTTACGACCTAGGAAGTGTTACTAAAATTATATGAGTGTTATATTTTAATAGCCATTTCATAAAACTAGTTCAATGTTACTAAAATACCATTTTGTCTTAATTACTCTTTTTTATTTCAACGTAATAATTTCTGTGGTAATTTTTAATCTGAAAAATGTGACGCTTTATAAATATGCTTAATAACGACATGTAACAAGTTCTTGAACACAAATCTATTTGTAATATGCATACGCTTTTCGGTATAACAGTGTTTTAAACAGGGTCCTAATAAATGTTACAAATAAATCTTTCAAATATATACAAAAGACCATTTGAATAAAAAGTTATGGGTTATTAATATAAATTACAAAACATTAAGAGCATTCTCATTTAACATCTTAGATATTAATGCTATTTTACGCTCCTTGATCTAAAAACCATTCGTGAAGACGATGAATTCTTTTTAATATTTCAAGCTATAGCCTTTTTTTAATCTCAAGCTACCATATTCAGATCGAACACCGCGTAAAGCTAAAATTACACATTCGTAACGGAAATTGTGAACCATGTAGGTCCCATATCATACGAACGCCAATTCTTTTAATTATATTTTTTAAAACGCACGTACTTTAAATATCAAAATGTATAGCTGGCATTAAAATAATGATTTATATCTAGCAAATTCACACAAAAAGGTCGCGCCTAGCCCAGTTTATTATACGTTTTGAAATGGTTTGGTCACATGTATGTAAATAAAATGAGCAATTTATATCACAGGGTGTCCTTCCAACAAGATACTTCGTTATGAATTTAAATAGGCGAGCTTTTAATTGAATTAAGCAATAACTTTTATCATTAATTGTATTATCACAACCATTTGCTTTATATCTGTAACATAGTATTACCTTCAAGCTGTAGGAAAGTACCGTAATAAACATAGACATTAAATAATTATGATTATCACCGCATTATACAGATTATATATGGAATTGCTAACCGAAGTTAGTATCCAATTACAATAACTATTTCAACAAAGTTTTTCCTTACCACATCTGAACTTTTCAAATTATTTGACATTATTAAGTATATAATGTTAATAAATAACCGCAAAAATTAATCTGTATATAGGTATATACCTATTATGAACTTGAAAGTAAACTCGAGAAACAGAGTTCAGAGCTTAGATAATTAAACTGGCTTCCGTTTTCACCAAAGTTTATGACCTGCTGTGAATTCCTTTAAAATTAAGCTGAAGCAGAACTAATATGTGTATATAACACGCATAGAATGTATTTTAAATGCCTAAACACGTAAAGCTTATATCTTTCTCTTAGGTATATACTATAACAAAATATGTTCAAACTCATTTCACCATAATAAGAAAAGTTTTTTTCATGTTTTAAAACAATTTCTTGAGTGTTATTTCCTAACTATTGTCATCTATACATCAGATTTTTCCGAGAAATCTTCGACGCGTCTACAGCAACTGATAGTATAGTCTTAGAATAATTCACTTTGGGAACTGTTATCAACCAATAGTCCCACTAACAAACACCGACGTGGGTCGACAATATAAATTCCGACGTCCCAGATGACATTAATTTATTAATGGAATAGCTAATGTTCACAACACTAACAATTATAACAGAAAATAAATTACACGTAATTAGAATTTTCAAAATAAATAAATTTAAATAATATTATATTCGCGAATAGAAATATCTTAGCTGGAAAATTTACAGTAAATAAATTAATATAATCTATATTTAATACAGACAACTTAGTTTTATTTCTTATTTTGAAATATTCAATCAATATTTAACACGATCAAAACTTATTCTATATATAATTTAATAAAGATGTTTTCGATTTTTTGTTTCAAATCTTTTCAAACATATTGATATTATAAATATATTATGAGTAAAGCCTGAATTATTATTGAATATTGAGACTGCAACTAACAAGGCAACTGAGGCCCGAGAAGAAAACAGCAGGAGATCCAAAGAGCAAAGAGATCATTTATCTCATCAGAGTACATCCAGATATCAAAACATGATTCATATCCGCCTACATCAGCTACATATACAATTATTGCGAGATAATTAAAATAACTGACTAAAATATTATGTAAATATATATTTTGCATGTCCAACTAAAATCCGGTTCAAATAGTTTAACGTCAGAGAATGTTTTAGGGTTAAATGAAGTATTTAAGAGTTCAGAAACTAAAATTCAATGATAGTTTTAAGTGTCCCTCTCCGTTGAAATGGTCGTCTCATGTTGTAAATTCAAGGAATCTTTTTTTTTTTCACTCTACCATCGAACAACCAAACTCAGTTACGTGAAACAGTTCGCGGAAATGTAAACGTAGAAAAAAAATATTATGAATTATATCTAATTTAAAATTAATAATTAAATTTGTAAGAGGGTTAATTTAATATATTAAGATACTAAATTATTTTTATCCTCTATAATTAAGACAGCCTTTGATAAACAAGTTGAATTCCAGCGTCTTATTTTTTAACCATATATGTATGTTATTGCTAGCAAACTATTTTGTAAATTTTGGAGGTCCCACCAAGGTTGCGATGGTAAGACAAGGACGAAAGGTACATAAATGGATGTGAAAGGATTCCTGCATTCTTTTTATACCTGTCAAAATAAACCAGTTCAGTAATGTGATTTATAATAAATTATTATCCATATTTATAATAATTTAATTATTATTCTGGCTTTTCTTAAGGAAGATAATTAAGCAAATTTTGTATGAACGGGATTAAATCAAATAACTTTATTATTAAGTAATCAGAATTCTAATTTCAAATTCTTTAAACGTAAACAAATTAAATGAGTCTATACACAATTTTTTCTTTCTTATTACAGACTTTATAGCGACAACAAAAATAAGGTTTTACCAAGCAGATGTTCAGTCGCGTTGATACGCGGACAGGTATGTTTAATAGCAATTAAATTATTTTAAATAGTATATTGAATGCTTCGAATTCAATGAACTTGATATGAAATGTCATATTTAATCTTCATACAATTATTATTCATCTTGGGAGGCCTTTTTTAAGTATACTTTACTTTTTTTTTACGTTCGAATGTTTCTCGAAAAAGGTTTGTATAAAAAACAAATATGCCGAAACTTTAAATAGCATTCAATCTATTTTATATTTTTATACATACATAGTCTACCCATAAATATTGTTACAAATAAAAAGCAATTTTTTTCTACTGCAAATAACATTTATTACTTTTACAGTATGTAAGTTAATACATAAATATAAAACAATTTAAAACATAAAACGCTTATTCGTAGTGGTCTCCATTTGCTGCAATACAGTCCTTTAATGGTTGAGGTCAGTTATCAATAGAAGCACGCACTCTTTACATGGGAAAATTCTTCACTGCTAATCGTATGGATTGTTTTAGGGAGTCCAAATTATCATGGCGTTTAAAGCAAGCCCTACTATCAGAAACTGACTAGAAATCATAATCCAGCGGATTAAAATCGGGACTAGACGACGGCCAGTCTTCCGCTCTGATGAAGTCGGAAACGTTCGTTTCCTACCAAGACTGCGTGGGCCGAGCTTTATGACCCGGCGCATAGTCTTGCTGGAAGGGCCATTGTTGGTTATTGAACATGGTGCTGTTAAGGGGCTTAACTACCTTCTCAAGAATGGTATTTTGATACACTTTTGCTGATGTTTTGATACCTTTTTCACAAAAGTATGGCTCTGTCACTCCTTCATATCTAACAACCACCAAACCATCACTGAAGTCGGATAATGCCCATGTTGCAATCTGTAGACTAATTGGGAAGCTTCCTTAGAGCTTTGAGCATCAATACGGTCATTTTGTTTGTTAAACTGTTACTCAATTGTAAAAATTATCTCATCCGTAAACAAAATTTTTCTGTGACCTCCCTTTGCGTACCGCTTCAGTAGTTGTTTAGGTTTCATCACCCTATTCTTTTTTAAATTGTCATTTAAAAAATGTCCAGTGCGTCTTTTATAGGCTGCAAGTCCTAAGTCATCTTTTAAAATACGCGACATGGTTCTAGGTGCTAACTTCTTCCCCAGAGGTAAAGTCTTTTGCTTTCGGACAGGATTTCTTCGAATTCTTTCCCTGACTGCTTTGAAAACCTTTTTGTTACGAATACTACGCGGACAGCGAGATCTTTTTCTGTCACAAACAGGAGGTCTCATTGTACCTATTAATATCTCGGTACAAAAAACATTTGACTAATGCCAAGAGTGTGGAGATTTTTAAAAATCGCATTTGGCTCCATACCCACTTTGTGTAATGCAATCACGACGATTCGGTTCTCTTTATCACCCCACTCCATTTTAATATCGCAAAATATTAAACAATGTATTGGCGCCAAAATAAGAAAACACAAAGAAAAATTATATAAAAATGACAGATTCCAAATTCAAATGTAATATTTTGTTTATATTTTTACAGACTGTGTATATTTTACAGACTATGTATATATATAAACATTTGCCGTCCAATGACGTATTCATTTTTATAATAAATTATATATAATAATTATATTTTATCCAACAATATAACTTGCAATAACAAAAACCTTTTTAAATTTAAATGTTAGATGAATTTATTTTGATAATATATGCACGTATCTTAATATAATGTGTATTGATGACAAAAACCACGCATTAAAATGAGGTGAATATGCGGTTTTGTTATTCGATCAGTGTTTTAAAGAGTACCGCAGGTAGATGCAGGTACGATGCACCATTACTACAGAAGTTTTTAATTTAAAATGCATATCAAAATACTGTTAATATAAATAAGTTATACGGCGGTTCTGGTAGTCGTATATACCGTGGCTGGAACAACAAACAATAGTATGAGGTCGAAATTATTAAAGCACCTTGCTTACATAAACTAAACAATGCTTTTACAAACACTTTATCATACAATAATCTGTATTAGTCCAACAGTAGTAAGGCGTAATCGGTTACTTAACAATACAAGGTTGAATATGAAATAATAACTCGTAATTAGTAAAAGAACACATTTAATGTTGAAATTATTTCAAGTATTAATAATTGTCTATAGCGAAATACATGGAAATTGAATTGAATAACTGATCGATGTTTGCTTAAATAACATTGTAATCGTTAGTTATGATATGTTTCGGTCATTAGGACTAAGCTAAAACTTAATCTTATATCTGTTTAAAAAATCTAGAAGTATTCTTATATACATATAATATATTTAATCATATATAATTTATATTAACAAAATAACGACGTATCACGATATTAGAGGATTATTTTTATCAGTTTTAAGACTATATATTAACATGCCAGTAGGTTATTCTGTAGTCATTTTTGAACATGTTTTTATATGGCCAGAAATAATGTCATCTATACCTATACGAATTATATCCACAGTTCACATGAATGTCTGATGTTTCACGTTAATGATATACAATACAACATATTGTTTTATATATTTTACGAAACAAATAATTTTATCAATATTCTGTCTGTGTATAATGTGTATTATAATATTCCTTAAGGAAAGACAAGCAAACAAGCAGTCTAGGGACGACTGGAGGTTTTATTATCCAGACATTATAGATAATGTTAGAGTATGGGAAGGTCTTTATATTAAATTAATAGATCAGTTTAATTGCGGCTTACGGAACTTACATTGCTCGTACGAAGATAAGCTGGAACAGATGTTTTACGCCTATCTTGCTCAAATTAAGTAGGTACCTAAAAAGAGGTTCTACAACTTGAAAGTATATTATAGAAATAGTTTAAAACAAAACATCTTTTTAATGTCGATACAACATGTCTGTGGACTAAAAATGTAAGTGTTATAATTTTCCTTTAAAAAAATCTATTATGTATTACAGAGATTAATCATTGTTAATGCCATTTAAAGCACTACTGAGTTAATGTGTGCTGTAAGTCAAATGAGATCGTTATCACGAAGGATTAATCATACATACATAGCTTTAAACTTACTAAACACATAATTTCCTACAAATTACAGTAGTAATAAAGTTTTTTTTGTAAGTAAAATACAATATTTTATAAGAAATTATAGATAAATAATAATTTATTTCTATCAATTCATCTGTTTCACAATCCTTTTCATCCGAATGTAACTCGTCACATTTCAGCAATTCTTGACCTGAATACGATTTCAGATTACAAGTTACGAGAATTTAAGTTCAATTCACATTTAAACGGAAAAATTCTTTATCAATTACAACGCTACATTTATCAGTTTTGTTGTTGTTAAGTAATTTGGTACCTGTCATTGTCACAACAACAGAATCCGCACGACTGGGCGTTGTATGCCATAAAACAGTCTAAAGTTAGGCAACACGACAATTAATATAAATTTCTAAGATTATAGACGAAGTGCCGTATGCGTTTCGTGACTATGCAAGTCATAAATGTCGATTCATTTTAAGAACACGATTTTAAAAATACGTTTAGAAATAGACGTGATTGCGTCTGAGACGCGGATTGTTTTTTTAATTTTAATAAATAAATTTTATATTTATATTTCAGAAATCGCCTGTGACCTACCAAGCATGAACAGGTGATACTATTTCAGTGATTTTTATTTATTTAATTTTATTTGAAAGAAAAAAACATGAAGTCAGCTTGGAAGTTATTTTGAGCAATACATTAAGATCAAAGAGCATATGAATATCAAACCATTCCAAATATAAGTAACGTTTACATCAATGTATATTTATTACATAAAATTTCCTTAATTCACGCAAATACTTTTTTACTACATACATACGTAGTAAACTAACAGACAATAAGACAGAGTGAAACGTGTTAAAGTAGTTTAGAGATGTTAATCTTTGATATTTATAACAGGTTGCATTAGCGAGCCATGAGATATCAAGAATTTACTTGTTGATAAAACGGCTAAAGTTTACAGGCCAGCCAACATTAAATAAACAATACATCCAAAACCACGAACATTTAAGATGGCGGACACCTATAACTATTATTTTAAATATTTAAAAGAAATCATATATTACTTTTTACGGTCGAAAAATTTATATATATGTGTATTATTTTAATTTAATTTCGTCCATGATGTAAAATATAATTTACAATATGACTAATATCAATAGCCAATCCAATTAATTATTTGCGTCAGCGTCAGTTCAACTTCCATTAGTCATACTCCGCTACCTTCTGGTCTAATAGATCCTATTATTTGAGCAATATACATCCTGCTGTATATAGGATGTTACGATATATTATATGAAATGTACATACTTGTATAAATAACCCTCAAATACAGATAAATTCAAAATGGTCTACTCTAGATCCTCTTACTTCCGAAGGACAATTCACCGCAATAGGGTTTTACAAAGCTGTGGTCCTGTGACATTTATATCAAATATCGCACAAAATTAGTTTACTCAGTTTTTTATTGTTTTCCTTAAATATATTTCAGTTTCAAAATAATGATACGGACTTAGTGTCTCTCAGTAATCGAAAATATACTAATATACTAAATTTATTACAAACAAATTATAAACAAGAAAAGTCTCAAGTAACTTCTTAAGCATATCAATTATATATATTTTGAATATCAATATTACTCTAGAAAAAGGTGCCATATGTTTTATTTCGTTTTTTTTTTGCTACTGGCAACTTTCTTTATTAGTAAATATGTAACAGCTTTACATGTATCAGATATTAATAGAAATAAAATATATATTGTAATAATAAACTATATTAATATAATCATAATAACAACTATTACTATTGACATAATTCATGTTTCTCATATATGAATGTAGCAAGAATGGAATAAAGATCAATTTCTCATTTGTTATAGATGTCATAGAAACTCGCCGTTGAGAAATAACTTGAATGAGGCTAACTGTTTTACTGATTTCACTTGATAAGACGTAAATATTATTATTAATAAAAACAATAATATTATTTAACAATATTATCAAAGTATATTAATTCATAATCATTATAAACTATCCCTAAAAACAGGAGTTGGTTATTTGAATGTATTCAAAAAATAATTCTAAAAAATCGTGTGTAAAAGTATATGAAAATATGTTAAAGGAAATGAATATTAAAGAAATGGCATTTTTTTACATTTTTTTATGTATATACACATCTGTAACAGCGGGAACTGAGAGGTTGATGGAATCCTTAGCTTTAAGTACAGTTTTCGTTCTCATAAGCAGCTATTATGCCGATCACAAGCGGCTTGGTTAAAGCAAACGCCCCATTTTCTACAACAATCTGTATGTGTAACACCTACAGCCTACGCAAGAGTATCTAGTAAGTACTCTATTCTATATACATCGATTCGAGTATTGTTTCCTTAGCCTTGTGAACAGACCTTTCACCAGCGCTTCTAGATATTTCGAACTATTTTGATAAGGATATGATTAATAATACAGAAAAAAAAGGCACCTACTTACATGAATATTGAAACATTCTGTATCCGTCTTTTAATTGTACTTTATAATTATATAAGTAAGAAAATATAAAACGTTACTTGAATAATATTACTTTAAAAGACCTCACTCCTTCCTGAATAGTTTACGCTACAACGTACCTATTCGTTTAACAATAATATAACATATTTTTTTCTTGGTGATCAAAAAATATATTATTTCTTTGATATAAATATGATACAAATTATATGGAAATTGTAATAGACGATAGCCTGCTTTTTGAACGTATCAGAAAACGGTGTGTTAAACTGAAGGCTTAATAAATTATTAATCTATATTATTATAATGATATTAATATATGTAATAAGTAAGGCATTTTTATACAATTCGTAATTGTGAATTTGAGTAAACATATACCATTCATATGAAAAATTAAGACGAATAAAATCCCCAACATTATTTGATACTAATGTCGTATCCAAATGTTTGATGAAATCTAAAAGATAATAAATAGAGGCGGTCGGTTGAAGTGCTAATGAATTAAAGACAATTATTGTTCTTTAAAACTATTTAATATGAATTTTTCATTTAATAATATTCAATAGTAAAACATGTGCATAATAAAGAGCGATGAATGTAACAATTTATTTTAACACATCAATATACATAGTATTTAAATAATCGAGACTGAAAGTCGGTAACGAAGCATACCTTCCATAAAGAAAAACAGATAAAACAATTTTTTATGTTGTTTGAAGCAAAAAATTAAACTTATTCCATAATAATGTTAGTTATATATTAACCCGGACCTCATATCATTTATAAATGCATTCGTATCAAATACCTGTGTCTACTGACACGTTCCTAATGCTCATAATATCTTAATTATAAAGTTATAGATCTGTTTCTTGCTACACCTTTTGAATTTTAATATATTAACCGTTAAGTATTTTTTATTGGTACTAAAACGTTCTTTACAATACGAATAAAAGTAACGTTAATTGTTTGAAACAGATTTATTTATACCTTTTTGTCAATTATTTGAACCATTCCCAAACTATTTTTCATATTAAGATAGAGCTATGTTTTAAAAACAAAATTCGATGTGTATATTTAAAGAAAACTCCAGTAATACAGTTGTATCACCGGTCTTTTAAAGAAAAAACATACAGTTGTGTATATATATTTTTATTTATAAAAAATGTGTCTCAAAAATATATATAAAGCTTTGTTTTGCTACATTATAAGAATATAAAAAAAATATCTATTCCTAGCAAACAAACAAGAGAGGGAAGTTACAAAAAAAAAATGTTTTTCAAAAACATATTCAAATGTTGTAAAACACGTGCTATATAAATTAATTGATAACAAGGCGCCAAAAATAATAAATGCTTTTAGTGGCATAATAGTAAATTGGCTTGTTAAAACCAGGTCGAGTTTTATGTGATAATTATTTCACAGAGTGTTGCGTTTCCTACACAAGTGATTTGAATTCTCGACTACCTCCCTAATCACATATAAAACATTGTCCATAACCACACCATGATGTTATAACTAATCGATTGTTTGAAAAACTTATCAATACACTGCTACCTATATTAAAATGGTAAAATACAAAGTGTCCAAAAACGCAATGTATGTTGTGTAAATATTATCAGTGTACACTGCGAAATCTATTAGCATATTTTGACATACAATTAGCGTATGCTTACTGGGTATATAAGACATTAAATTTTGCCAGCGGCACGGACAATTAACTTTGATAATGAATCAAATGCAGGCAATTATTTGAATGTCGACATGTTTTTACTAACCTTATTTGAAGGTGTTAATACTATCTTAATTATTGCGTAAATTGCAATGAATTGAAATTTAATTACATGTTAGAGATAACTTTACGTAATTTCACCTCGTATATCAATCGGTGTAGTTTCAACCGTAATTTATTTCTAATAGACATATAAAAGTCATTGAAGGAATCAATGAAAGAGAAGGATGTACGTTTTAGGTATTATGTATCAAAACAGAGTATGTCTGCAAAAATAAAATTACCGATTACCGAACAGAATAAAAAAGACAAAAAATAAATGTAGTCTTTCTGATATAAACATGGAGTATTTTTTGATACATATCGTTATGAAACTTTTTAAAGATATATTCTTTCGTCGTGACCAAAACCGCAATTTTAGAAATGTCTGCCTCTATTTTGACTATGAAAAAATGGCACTGAGATACATTAGGAAATAATCTAAATGTGACTTGAATTGTATCAGCTGTATATATATAATCTTTTTGATCAATTGTGTTTGTACCTACTACAACAAGTTGCTCATATTTTTAGAACATTAAACAGAACTCACCATTTCTTGTTAATGTATTCCTATATGGATAACCTTTAAACCGTAATCATGATATCCTTTAATGGCCCCGATAATATAAATTGCAACAAGTAAAAAACACTTTACAGTTCTTAAAGATTTATAATATAAATTTTGAGATCGAAGAATGAGGAAGGATCCATAAATTTAACCTCTAAAAATTACTTGTCGCGTCGGTCTCGTTTCTCTTGAAACTTTATATGTACAAAAATTCAGCAATAAAAAAAAACTGGCTAACGTAGATATATTTAATTTAAGAAATATTTTATATGAGGCCTTTTTAATTCACTTTAAAATGTTTTTTATACGAGCAACACTGATTCTACTGTATTTTCAGACTGCCTTGGAATATATAGCATTGCGTTATAGTATGCGTATAGGAAAGCAAAGCTTAATTCAAATTTATGCGCTAGGAGCAAAAATCAAAACTGATAATAAATTGAATATAATCAATACACTTAAATCATAAAGAAGTTGTGACGATTTTGTATCATAGATTTAAATGACTTCTCTAGACAACTTGAATTGTTGTCTTTTTCAGGTACTTTTAAATTCCGTAACCTAAAAAAATATTTCTCTTCAGTGATGAAAGTTTGCTTTGAATAATTAGTTGGTTAATATTCTAATACCGTACATCCTAAAAGATTTAAACAGCACAAAAAAAAAACAATTTACCAGACAATTTAATGTGTAATATGTTAGTGCATACAACAATAAAATCGTTCCAAACATTTATAGTTTATCTGTGACACCTAAAAAATATATATTCTGTATAAAACGCTATAGGGCCGTGACATGACATTATAATAAATACATAAATTTCACTCTATAATAATATCTCACAGCTTGACCAATATATCAGAAACATTAACAGGCAATCCATTATCATGATAAATTGCTAACTTACTGTGTATGTATTTTTTTTCATTGAAATTTTAATTTGACATATAAATTTCGTAGAAACAACAACCGATTCAGGGTTACGTGTTCATAATCGACTAGCTTTTATTACCGGCATCGCTGGATTACATAGGAGTTATTCCAAAAAAATCAATATTTCGAAATCTGTTTAATATTATTAGGTAAAAAACAACATTACAAATCATAATTTTGAGCCGAAGAAACATATCGAGATAAATTAAAATGAATAGTAAGTACGCAGCCTAAAATATATAATATACATATATGTAAATAATACGCAAGCCTATGCATTAGTGTTGTCCTTGAAGCTACAAACGGATAAAAACTCATTAACACACGAAATGTCTTATTTTGTTTGGCATAAAATTATTATAAAACTGTCATAGAATTTATATTATCTGTATTCATGTCGTGTTTACAATCAATATAGAGCTTTAATTTGTCAATTATAGTTATAGTACTCATGAATTTCATTGCCAAAATTTGACCATTTTTTTTTTCATTATCGTGAACGTCAGCTTTAGGATATTCCAATGATGTTTTTTGAACATTTCGATTGTTAATCTAAATATTTTTTTACAACTCTGATGGTCCTGTAATTAAACCTATTTAGTGCAAAATAATACCTTGACTGTGTCAGAATATAATTTACGAATGAATTAAAAGATAAATTTATACATATTTCAAAGGTGTGTAAAAACTTCTAATTTTTAATGGTCACCAGAATAAATGTCTCGTGATACATATTTTGTTTATGTTAGTCTAAATAATTTTTTTTGTCTTAAAATGAAGTTTCCTTAAAATATACATTGTGATTGCTTGTGCAATAGTGAATTTGTGTGTGTGTGCGTGTGTGCGTGAACCCAAAATTCAAGTAGCGGACCCACTGATGAATTATGCAAGAACTAAATACCTTAAATAGCTATACGACAAACACGTGACAAAAACAAGGACTAAAATTATCTTATCAGCTTGATTGAAACGTTTCTTAGACATTATTTGAACCTTTCAATACAATATAATTATAATAATTTCACATTATTTACTTGGATGTTGTAGTTAGATTATAATTAAGGAATTCTATGTACTGTCCATATCTATTTATATACGTATGAGCAATGAATCCAATAAAAAGGTTTTATATCAATTATAAGTATGTTATAAGTTGACTGATCTGTCCTTATAACGATGATTTTGTTATAATTAACCTTTATATATCTAAATTTCTAAATTCCATGTAGTAACAGGTGATCGGCTTTCTCAAGTCGCGTGGTTCATGCTCCAGTTGACGACAGGAGTTGCATTAATTGGATTAAACTATCATCAAATATTGCTTAAAGGTTAATGCCCTAATTTAATTTTATTACTGAATATTATAACGTGATCAAAATAATTCTTATTTCATCATTATTTTTATTTAAAACATGTTGACGAAAGATGTTATTTACGCAATAATTTTTCATTTTTTACTGTTAATTATTATAAATGTATTTTTGGCGATAATTTTGATTTCATCTCTATGTGTTTCGTAACCGTAATAATGTTACATTTTCTGTAATAAAACAAACAGTTATACAGCAATTTTAATCAGTTGATATCATTTTCATGAAATTCTAAAACGTATTTGAAGTCAATGCGTTCGCAACATAAATCATTCGTAGCGACAAATATGTAATTTGTAATACTAGATACAGTAAATATATTTTCAATCAGTTCAAATCAACGTGTATGGAATAAGCCGAGTTATTTATGTCGCCGTTCCGTTTAACATTTACAAATAGAAATAAAAATACATTTACACAATAATGACAACGCGTTTATATTAAAATTGGGCGAGTACGAGACGATACTTTAAGGCGAATACATTTTACATTGCTTAAACTAATATTAATATTAATAAAAAATTTAATAATCAAAGCGCTTATACGATCGCAGTTACAAGCTCTTCTTATAAACAAAGAGATTTTGTATAAATGAAACCAGTGTGACAACATATGTATGCCGGAGCATAAATCCTTTAGTTACATTGTTAATTCAAACCATAGAACACGAGTTATCTATACTATAGACCAAATACATTATAATTGCTCATTTTTATGCAAACATAGCTTATAACGTAGAAATTATTAGAATAAATAATTTGAATTCATTTATTGACGAGATGTCACTGACTTTTATATTCGTCCACCAATTTGAAAATATTTGACTCGAATTCAAATATAGAATTGTAAAAGAAAACAAAATGTAGGAAATACCATACCAATAAATACATTTAGATAATATTTCGACTTGATTCTATTAAATACATGCGCCTTAATGACCGGTGCAAGCGCTGTATAAAGTGTGCTTAGCAGAAACTTATTCATTAACCGCGCCCACTTTTATAACATTCACATCAGCACCTTCTCAATGTATGTAACGAAGAAAGTTGCGATCAACTCTTGAACAATTTAAATTAATAAATATAAAATACAATTTTTTTTAATCATGAAAGGAACACACTCTATAAAGTAAATGTTTTTGGAAGAATAAATAAAAAATGTTGTTATTCCTTTTTTTATTATCTGTAAACCGTAGAGCATGATTATACATTTTTTTGTTTATAGATAGTTTTTTAATTAAAGAACAGTTCACAATGTTTTGATGAAATGTTCCAATATATATATTAATTAATTTTTAAATCAAAATTAAAAAGTAATTCTGATACCTATCTATACATTTACAACCCAAATAAACCGTCCATTATACATTCAACGCTGAATAAATAATATTAATAACACTCAACAACAATAATTTTAAGTATAATTATAAAAATAATTTACATACAGAAACAAAACAGATAACACAATAATTATATGATACGTCACAAACTATTTTTAATCTACATTTAAAGTATACAATTATTGAAATACGAAAGTGACATAAATTGATAATAGCTACGTCTCAATCTTCTCTTTAAAATTATTATAGTGAGAAAAAACTTTCAATAAATTAAGAATATATATTCATATATAAATTCTACAATATAAATGTGTAATTGGAAGATATATTTCAGATTCAAATCACTAGTTAAGACAAGTGGGTCCCAGAAGGGTTAGTTTGAATGAAGTCAAACTATAAAACTAAATTTTTATCTTGTAACAAGTGTATACTGCTTGTGTTAAACATTTTCTATATTTCTCTTAATGTCATAGACTAAAAAGTTTAAACACTGTACCCTTAAAACTTTAATAGAAATATGTACTAATAACAAAGGAAAATTATCCCATTAAAGAGATTATACAATTAAGTAACGTTTAAAATTTTCTTTACTCACCGTTAGTAACGTAGTTAGGTTTATATTCAATTTCTACGCAACCGAAGTCGTTGACAAACGCTAGTTATGTTTAAATTGAATCATTACGGATCTGTTATGAAGTGTCATTAACTCCTAACAATATTACCTTATTATTCATATTAGGTTAAGGTTAATTAAAAATTTAAATAACCACTTTCATTTTAACTTTATCGTCTCATCAGGAATGTTCGTAACAATGGTTTATATTGCATCGACATAGTTTAACAGAAATTATAGTTATATAGATTACGTAAAAATATTGCGTAATTCTTACGTAAATGAACCGATTCACTTTTCATCTCGAATGCTTTCATTATTATTCACTATTTAGATAGGAAAACTGTAGCTTTTCTTTTTAGCTATATATTATCATATCTGTTCATACATCAAAAACTTTCCATACAAGTGCCCACAATAAAAAAGAACCTAGCTACGTTTTTTTAATTATTTTTCCTTCCGCACGTTTTCTTTTTCGATTAAGACAAATTTTGGCGGCAATTTTATTTTTGTTTATCTATGTATATTGATTCTATTAGTATTTGATTTTGAAGGGACTAGTTAATAGTGGTGTGGTATTAAGACCCTAGGTATAGTAAATTGCTTAATAATTTGAAACAGGTTCAAATAGACAGACAATAAATAGAATGATCAGATGTATGGTTGCGTGCCTTTGCCTTGTAGAAAACGAAAATAAAAACTATATTGGAGACAGTCTCATATTTTTAATAATGATAAAGTAAGAGTATTTTATAATTAAATAATTAAGAAATATTTAACCAGTAAAACTAAATTTAAATAATTTAATCGGATGAAGTAAATATTTATTTTTAATATTATTATCAATACATGAGATCAAAATTAATTGTTGCTATTTCGATGTGGAAGGCTAGTGTGAAACATTTATAGAGGCGAAAACATTGGTTGCGTATGAATGCGTGTTACCCCACAATAAATTACTAAATTGCCCTCTGTCTAGCCTTGTTTCGAGAGTTAAGACATTTACACATAGTGCAACCCGTCTATGTCAATATTTAACATAGGAAAGTTTAAAGTATAACAATAAAATTGTATACAACTTTATTATAGTCACGACACTTTACACATAAAAAAAAATTAATAGAAAATGTGATTAATCGTCTGCCAGCAGATTAAAGAGACGGTATTAAGGCGAGGATTAATTAATTTAGTATTCTTAATACAGTGCAGCAATTCGTTCTAAATGTACATAGGTTTTACAAGTAATCGATAGAGATACTGGAGCAAGAACGCGGGATTTGGGTGTGGTCCGCCTTCTGTTATGAACATTCGATACGGTAAGTGCATTATTTGAATTTGGAACGGTACATTTTGGCGGTATAAAAGATGTATGCAAATATTTAGGTAGCGACTATAAATACTTTAACCTGTTATATGTTAGATTTCTTAACAATATTATTTAAATTAAAAAATATATATGTCCAGTAATTTTGCTAAAAGCGATCATAAAAGCGGTTTGGCCCATCTCAATTTCGAACATTTCATAAATCCCATTTCCTTTGGTGCAGCGTTTTCGTGTATGAAATACCCTTAAATAAACTGCATTGACACAATAAAGCATGATTTGTCCAATGTTTTATTATGATTTATTTCTCTTGCGATGTGTCAGATACAAATAAGCTTAAAACTGTTTGTCTTTGATTTAACAAGGCCTATCATATAAAGATTAGTATTAGTATAAGAAGTTTTTTGTTAGATAATTACTAATAAAAAGGTGTTTGTGTTATATTTTTTAATAATCATCTATTAATTTCATAAATTACGATGTTTCAGTTTTTTTAATCTACATTTATATACATAGATTATATATCAATGTAACACAAGACTAAAAATTTGGTGCAATTTATTGTGTTTTTAATCTTTACGCCCTATAATTCGTGGGATGCTACCAAAAACGGTAAAATAGAAAGTTATGACTTGTGTTTTGATAAACAGTACATATGCCGCCTCCGTTGGGATAAATAAGATTTAATCTGATGATTCATACATATCATAATAACTATATTCAAGGTTGTCTCCTACGACTAAACAGCGGGAGCATTAACTAGCTAGCTTCATTCTTATAATTTATTCATTAACTTTATTAACTTGGATTCTTATATAAACTATATCCTATTTAGGAATGAGAAACATCCCCAAAACCATTCACACCTAGAAACTGTCTCGTTAATATTAATTATGTCCAAACGGATTTATGTTAAAAACATTTAGCAAATCGCACCCTGAATATTTAAACGTTTTATAGCTACATTATATAGTCGTTATAGGCTACTGTTATTACTTTAGTTGGTACCTTATGCATAAGGACAATCGATATCCTGGTTTAGGTAAAGTTATAAAGATATTAAGATAATTTGCATTTATTACAGACAATCAATATACCATACTTGTACAGATTATTAAGTATATATTAAACTAATTATCTATATAGAAATATATTCTCGCTGCGAACTCGTGTGTACATTAAATTGTTTAACCCAACATTCCCAATACTTTAAAATTCTGTTATTCTAGAGAAGAGATGAAATACTCAAAAAATATCTATATATTCTTATACGATTTTCAAATGGATTCAATAAAGGAGGAGGTTATCAATTCGCTTGTATTTTTTTTCTTATATATAATCATACAACCATCTACGTGTAACAGTGCTACGTTAAGTAATTACTAATTATTAATTCGGGAGTTTCCCTCAATCAGGAACTAAGTTAAATATTATACTGTTATACCTTAAAAACAAAATCGGAAAGGAAAATCGTTGTCCATTTACAAAATACCGTTCACATATCACATTCATTACATAAAATTTTAATAATGTGAAAAGTTAGTTCTAAAAAATGTATCAGTGCGGTTTAAAGCAAATTCACACGAGCGGAACGTACGTGAATATTAAAAAAGGACGTAATATCATCACATGTAGACGAGACCTTAGAAATAGCACAAACTGATGAAGCCCGTTGTTATACTGTCATTAACCAGTCACTGTTTCCAGTAAACTTGGAATACGACCTTTAATCTGGATCTGACCTATATACTGACCTCTGCCACGCCTCGAACAATTCACCTGTTTATCTTAACAAAGCATTTTCTGTTGTGTAGCAATAATAATAACAGTTGCAAAATCTGTTTGAAACTTAACCATGGGAGGTTTTGGTCAACCATGAAACCAATGTTATCAATTAAATTTCTCTTTGATTGTATATGTAAGGCGTTACGTTACCTGGTTCTAGTTGTTGTAAAGAATAATAAATCTTAATATATCATACATTAAGTACTAAAATCAATACAATCTGCTACGCCTTTTTTCATACCTGTGTTTGTTAAACCAATATTACAAACGCAAATGAAATCTTTGGTTAAAAAAACGAAATCCTTGGTCCCTAGATCTTACGAGGTGTTATTAAAAATATTAGTTTCAAATTTAACGTTTTCTACATTTAAATCTATGTCGTTTATTGAAATTTATTAAATTATAGACTATATTAATATTATTTATATAATTGACACTGTATTTATCGTCATCGAATAGAAATCTAAAGGCAATATCTATCGTGAAGAACACGTTATACGTCTCTAAACGACCCAACGAGGGATTTTTTTCAGAAGCCAGATCCATAGTGAAAGTCCTCTACGCTTTTTGTCTAAAACCAGATCGTAAGGTTACTGAAGCCATCATATAATACACTCGCAAAAACTTTTTCCCAGCATGCAAGTTAAAATAGCGAGTAGAAAATAGATTGTTCAATAATTCAATCGGACTTTCTTCCAATTTTGAGCATTAGTAAATTGAATAAGCTATTTTAAACCTCAATTATAAAAACATATACGAAATATTTTTAAGTCATAGATAATAAAATATATTTTTTATTATCTATGACTTCTCATTTAATTTAAACAAGCAAATTGACAAAATAGAGACTACACTGAACAGAATTATCGTCAGGGGAGAAGAAAAAAAGGAAGGAAGCAAAAAATTTATTAAGTAATGACATTGTCCTTTATACAAATTACAGTTAGGTAAGGACCGAACACAATGTAGAAAAAGAGATCTAAGACTTTCACGAGTGTTCATTTAAATAAAGCTAATAATTATTTTTTCCGGTTATACTACGCGAATTTTATTATTTTAAAAACTACTTCTCCTGTGCCCGAGGGCACGGCTGCTGAAAAGTTACCAAAACGCCAGGAGTATGTAGTTTTTATAATAATAAAATACGCGTAGTATATTCCGAAAAATATTCGTTTCATTTACAATGTAGAAAATACCGCAATCTCTAAAATGCGTTAAACCTGTTTCTTATGTGTTGAAATATTTACCCACATATTGTAAATAAAGCCGTCTTTTTTACATTTAGATCAAAACCATAAATTATGTATATTACGATATATTTATTAAGAAAACCAAAGGTAGAATATTTTTTTGAAAATCCATATGCATTATACATATAAACCTAAAAATATTTAGAACTACTCAGGTCGTAAATTATTATATAGCACTTCATTACCTATTGCAATCAATTTAAAATGTCAATTTTAAGTACTAAGTAAAACCACATTTTAGATAAAAATTGATTGAAAAGGTAACGAATAGCCATAGATTAAAATTTAATAAACACTAATTTAAGGTTGTTGCAAGCAAAATAGTTTGCACTATGGTATTATAAACGTCATTGTGTCACTTGTCTCCTTAGTCTATGAATTAAAAAGTGACCCAAGCTGTCTGAATAACTGAGAATATAAATATTTATGGACATTAAATATTTATTGTATATTTATATTAATTTCAAAGTTAGACATTAAGTAAAAGTCATTTTATGTATCAACAAATATAAATGACAATGACTATCGAAAAATATATTTCCTAGTACCCTAAAATAAAGTTCAGTTTCCCATAACACGTCCGTACACAAAGTTAGATCATTTTTATTTTCTTTCCGTCAAACTCGTCGGACGCCAGTGCACTGGAGGTATCTAAAAATAGCCATTACAACTTAGTATCTCTCTATTAATTGAATCCGAAACATCATTTGATCAAGAAAGACGATTTTTAAGGTAATTTAATTGATTTCATATTTACCTAGAACTTTAGGGTTATAATTTGACATACGTGACAAAACAAATGAGCATGAAAGGGACAGATGTATATTGAAAAGAGTTAACTATACGATTATGGGCAACACATACCATCGTAAAAATGCTTTTTCAAGCCAGTATTAATAGCGAACAATATATTTCTGGCCTATATATATCATGCGTCATACAGTGTCAATAAATAAGGAAGCAATCAATTTAATATGATTTCTAGATAATATTTTTAGATACTATGATTACGTAAAATAAATTGAGTACTTAATAACTGTTTAAGAAAAAAAAATGAAGTGGTTATTTTAATAGATATTTAGGTTGAACGTGACTTTTATTAGTATTCATTTAAATTTTCTATAATAAAAAAAAACTTGTACTTATATTTAAGATCCTAATATAACAACTACCTACATAAATAATAATAAAAACTAGTTTGAATCTTAAACATTCTCATTTAATATGAATATAAACATATTTAACAACAATATTCCGAAAAAATTTAAATAATAGGATTAGAAGTTTCGTAGAGTCAAATAAATAAAAAATAAAGGTACATTTACACCTAGAATTCCTGTAAAATATTGTCATTTATTTGATTTTAATCAATCTTTCTTCTTCGAAATATTAATATCGAATAAAAACGCACAACGATATTTTTTGTTATAGAAATAGTGAATACATAAGTAATTTTTATTTTTCAGGATAAAGATGGTTGCAATGGTGTTAGAAGGCAAGAACCTCGGTGAAAAACATAGAAATTATAACAAAACAGTAAAATCTAATATGAAAGATGTTGATCACAAATTAGATGATTTTAATGTGGAGGAAGATGATATAAGCAATTTAATTAAAATTGACTTAGCGAGTGAAACAAGAAACCTGGAATATATTTTAAAGGTTCTAGTTTGTGATGACATATTATATGTTTCGAGAGCACTAAAAAAATGTGAGTGGCTTTTTACAGAAGCAGCCTACGATCACATAATTAATGCCAACTATTTAAATACAGTACTTTTTAAACAAATGAATACGAAAGCTGTAAATAAATTCAAAAGATGTCTTAGATCACACTTAAAAGACACATCGCGTGTAGAATCGTTTTACGAATGTGAGAGTGATCCCAGCGAAGCAGTTAAATGGTTACCAAACTGTTCAACTAATTTTATAATAGAAAAAATAAAGCCGCAACTCGAACATCTCAATATATCATTATTGAAACGACTATCCGAAAAAACTATAAAAGTGCTCGAAATATATATCAAAGAGTACAAAGGTTATAAATATTCAACGAAAACCGTTCTGGAATCGACAATGTTCTTGATAAACATAGATTTAAATAAGTACTTAGATATCGTGGAAACACTTACCCACAGTAGACCTGCATTCGGTAAAAGGGCAACAGCTTTCATAATGAACAAAGCCTCGAAGAGAATAATAGATAAATATGAATTGTACTACGATTGCATCCATTTAGAAACGTTCATAAAACTTTTAGGTAGTAACAACATCAAAAATTTTTTATACAACCAAGCTACAAAACGGGAGAATGTGCATCCTTTTGTATTCAACAGTCATAGCTTGAACCTGTTTATAAGGAATATGCCTAAAGATGAACGTTTGAATTTCATAAAACAACTTTTCATTGATAAAGTCCACAAGGAAGACAATTTACTCTCTGATAGCGACAAACGAGCAATGACATACATTTCTGACTGTGCTGAACATGGACCAAATCCACTACGATTCTTATGGTCCCACTTACCTTTCGACACTTGTTTTGATTATATGAAGGAGTACTTGCAGTCTGAAACCAGACCGAGAGATTTAAAAAAAACACTATCTACTGTCATCACCAGAGCAAATGAGAATCAAGAAAATCTTAATATGCTAATACAATACTTCTCTCAATATAATAAAGACGCTAGTCCCGAAATAAGAGATTACTTCATAAACGAATTAACTAAACAAACGAAATTTCATAGACTTAATGAGAGAACATGGAATATTGTAGAAAAACTCATGAGTGATATCAATAAAGATTGCAGCAAGTTTTCTGAAGTTACATTAATATACAAAATTATTAACGGCCACGAAGTGCCACATACGATTTACAAGGATATAAACTTTTCTTCGTTAAAAAAGTTCAAGAAACAACTAAATGAAATCGAAAAGAAAAAGATTGTTGTATTCTTGTATAATTATTTTTCAACCCAATTAAAAGATACCAATTCAATAACAAAAATCGAACAATTTGAGAAAACTGTTGAAACTTTAGATATGTGTTTAAATATGTTAAACGATTGGGACGAGAATCTCAACAATTATCCATTTTTGATAGATAAAATAATAAATCTCGTCGACATCAGAAATAAAAACCGATGGTCTAAGGATATGTCCAGTATATACAATAAGAATAGGTCTTGGAAGAGATATCTTTTTCCTATTTCTTTTGACCTGTCCCCCAGCGAGAGTGTCCTTATTAATTACATGAAACACGACGCGGACATGATTGAAAAATATCACCAAGAAATCAGTGATTTAAGATTCGATGAAAAGAAAAATTTGACTCGTTTCCTAAAAATAATAAAAGTTTATTGGTCTACAACTATAGCTGAAGATTGGAAGAAATCTTATTTAACAAGTTTTGACAAGTTGAACAAACAGAAAGCTTCGGCTCTTGGTGTTTGTGTTCTGCTTCCTAGAATTCAACTTCAGAATCTTCTAGATGAATATGCTCCTAACGCACCCAAAATTGATTACAACAACTTCGACGAACTAAAATTCAACATGCAAAAAAGTTTCGCTAAGACATTGCACTACGCCAGACCGCAGCCTCCGCTGCAAACGGTTCTGTTATACGCCCAAGGAGATTACCTTCAATATGTTCTACCAGCTCTATTATCAGTCTTCCATAATTTAAGTTTCGATGAAGGAAACAGACAAATTTTAAAACTCATTGATATGCAGGTTTCCTTGCAAAAACACGTGATACGACTTGCATTTCTAAAATTAAACACCAAAGATTTAACGGCTCTCTTTACGAAGATATGGCAAACGAACCAACACCCTACTCTTAGAACTGTTCTGTTTAAATCCGTATACGACCTCCTATGCAAAGAAAACGATAACACAAAATTAAAACAGCTGTGGAAATTATTAGACTCTTTTATAGACGGTTTGAATTACAATGAAAATACAACTATTTATGATTTGCTATTAGAAGTTAAATCTGTACATATTACTGTCAGACCTGATTATTTTTGCAGAAGCTATTATTTCATGAAAAAATTAATAGAATCTGATGAAAAATATAAAAGTTTAAAAGATAAAGTGGAATACAATTTAATTTTGTATGTTAAAGATATAATTGAATTACTGCCCTCAGAAATTGTTTCAGACATCGTGTTGGATATTATAGAGAATGATTTTAAAAAAGTTAAAGAACATTATTACAATTTTTGTCTAAAGATTGAAGTTATATCTGCATATTTATTGTGTGCTAAAGATGAAAGCACACAAATACAGAAATACAATACTATTTTACAACCTCTAATAACTTATTGTTCAGAATTATTTGAGAAAAAAGAAAATTTTTTGAGAAATAATCTGGATCTGCTATTGAAGAAGCTGCGAGAGTATATGAAGTATTTTATAGTGGAAAAACAAATGATTGTACCCACCAAAATGTTTGAATTAATACAACGTGATTTGGAAGAACATTTCGATATATCTGAAAATTATTATTTGATCACACAATGGAAATTAACAGTAGCCTTCACAAGCACATTATGTGGAAATCAAATTGATGACTGGGATGAAACATGTGGAAAAGTGTCTCAAGTATTCGCTGGATTGTGTCACAGTCTTTTAAAAGAACATTGCAAAAAATATTTTTCTCGAATCTATATTTTATATTCTAATTGTCTTAAGATTATAATAGATGATATAAAGATTCAAAGTATTTCTTGGGATATTTACAACGCTCTTATTGATGATAAAGACTTTATTGAAGGTTACTTAGCCGCTATAAAACTCTATCCAGATTACATTGATGATTGTTTTGAAGAGCGCGCCAAGAAAATACGACAAATCATCTTTGATAATTCATCGGCAGAAATCAAAATGCACTACAATGTAAAGTTCATCAAAAATATATCCTAGTACAACATTTGCCACTCATGAAATTGGTATCCAAAAACTATGACTTCATGAAATGCTTACATTAGACGTTCTGATGTTAAATAATTTCAATATACTTTCTTTTCTTAACTGCTTGTATAGCTTTTGTTTTGTATGCTCTTGTAGCTTGTTATAAGGACAGAAGAATTCAAATAAATATACAAGAATATGGCAAAATTCGCTTTATTGCCTTGTACACTTATGTTACTCATATCCTAAACCTATGGATGAATTGTATACTTATGAGAAAAATATTATAGTATTCTTTCTAGTACTATTTAGCTTCACATACATCTGTAATTCAAAAGATAATAATTTCAATAAGTAAGAAATTTTATACATATAGTCAAATAGTATTTTTTGTACTAACATTGTAATTAAAGAAAATACCTAACACAATTTTTCTTTCGCATATGAAGAGTAAAATCATTTACAGCACATTTTATGCATTTACTGAGGATACAATAACTGCTTTTATTTTCAAGAAACTCCAGAAAAAGTAAAGACTATTGACACATGTTACACCTATAAATTATCACTGATTTTATAATAACATCTATTATTATGCTGCAATAAACATTTTATAATATTGAAAACAATTGAGGATTGCTTCCAATAACAAATGGACAGTAACATTTAATTTAGATGTCTCTATGGAATGATAAATATACTATAACAAGACTATATTTTCTTTATCAAATCAATTTTATACCATTAATTAGTAATGAAACAACAGAACAATGAATTCTTACTATATTAACCTAATCATCGTTATTACCCTCGTCAGCAGATGGTGTGTGCCATGTTAGTCGTTCCTCATAGAACTGTATCACAACCTGTGGACACTTGACATTAGCTTGCTTAGCCGGCACTAAATCAGCTTCGTCTGTACCTTGCCATTTCATAAGGAACATTAACTCTCCACTGCTGTCTGTCGCTCCTGGAAGGACAAAATTAACAAGTTACAAATTAAAATTTGTTGTCACTATTATAATTCTCATAAGATGAAAATAATATTAACAATAAGACAAATAAATTGTCATTGTAACATACAAGTGAATTATATCAAATAATACTTTTTGTAATGTAATGAAAACCAACACCATAAAAACAAATTATGTATGAAATACAAGAAAGGATTTGACATTTTTATCTATAGTTTATAAAAACATAGTAATAGACAATTAAGTGATATACCAATAATCTTCTCTGGTTCAAGCCCACGTTCAAAGCCAGATGTTTTTTTGTCATCAGTTTTTCCTTTCTTGGCACCTTTCAAGTCGGGTGTAGCTGCTGCTGATTTTCTTTTCTTATCCTTATCGGATCTGGGTCCTTTGCCTTCTGAGTTAAGTCATTGATTAGACTATACAAATCAAAAGTACACAATTTTGTTGGAAAGTTAAAATAAAAAAAACTTGAGGGTTTCTATTGAATTACCTGCTTATCCCAATTTTACATGCTTAAATTGTTAACACAATGACTCTTCTGGACTTAGAAGCTTTTTTTTAAGACAAAGTTTTTGTTGATTAGTTATTACTATTTTGGTTGATTTAAAATTTCATTAGAAAGTTGTTTGTATATTCTAATATAAAAAAAATACATCTAAGATGATCTTGTAATTCAATATTAAAAATAAATTTATCCAAAAAAAAAATTATACTTCAGCTGATTACAGTTTTAAATTTTTGTACAAACATTAAAATTTATTATAACATTCAGAAGCAAAAATTAAAATAAAGATCATATTAGTTCAGATATTAAAACCTAAATAATGGAACAAATCCTTAATTTTGTAAGTTTCTTCATATGAGGATTTTTTTTATATGAAAGGTGGCAAACGAGCAGAGGACCTTATGGAGGGGGAGTAGTCACCATTGCCTATAGACATCCGGAATAAAGATGTTACGGATGCGCTACCAGCCTTAATTGAGGAAAAGGTAAGGGTGGGAATAAGGAAATGGCAGAAAATAGTAGAAATGGGGAAACAGCAACTGGCTTTTTCACTCATCGGACTAAAGACAGCCATTAAAGACTACTTCACTTTGATCTCTGGGAGATAGTGGTGCTTCTGCAGTTGAGAGGTAGAATGTTTCCCAATCAATATTTTATTCATATAATTAATCCTCACTAACAAGTGTAATTGAAATAAATCCTAAATGTCACTTTTATATCTTTAAACTAGTAATTTTGGTTATATGTAATGTTTAATAAAACACATTTGAATGCATAAAATTAGTTTCCAATGTTTAAAGCAATTTCTTTAAACAAAATGACTTGTCTGACACTAAATACAGACAAAATTTATACTTCATCAATAAGTTGCTGATGATATTTAATTAAAATAAAAATGTCAATTACCCGCTTCCTTCTTCTTTCGAGCTTCTTCAAAGGCCTGTATGAGATCAGGACAGTCAAGGTTCTCTTCAGGCTCCCAAGTGTTGTCTTCGTCACTGTAGCCTTTCCATTTCAAAAAATACTCGACCTAGCACAAATATTTATTAATTTAATTAATAAAAAAAAATAATAATTAAAGCCTATCAGAGCCCACTGCTAAGCACAGGCCTCTTCTCACATGGAGAAGATTTTAAGCATTAATCACCATGCTTGCTCAAGACGGGTTGGTGATTTCAAACTTATAATAAAAAAAAGAAAAAACAACATGTTGCGTTTGAGAAATCATAAATAATTCAAATAACCTTTCCATTCCTAACGCGTCGATCTAAAACTTTTTCTACGGAAAATTCTTCCTCACCCTCCGGTTCAGCATCTTTCTTCTTATCAGCCATCTACAAGAGAAAAATAATATTCAAAATTCTAAAGAAACTACACGCTTAACACACCGGTAGTCAACTTGACAAGAAATCATTTATTGCGTCAACATACGCACAACACGCATTCAATTGAATTTAGTTACAACAAGAACAAAATATTGGCTTTTAATTATTATAGAAAAAAACAAACTCTAACGAGGCATAATCATGAAAATAAAATTGCCAACGGCCTAAGTTAATACCGCCATTTTGATTGCATCAAGTTAGGAAGATAAATTTCAATTCTGTAAGAAAATAAATGTATTCATAAGACAAAGATATTTATGTAATTATGTTAGCTATATACTATAGTTAAATATTTATAAATATACCTACGTTTATGTCACAATCAATGTAACTGAAATTAACATATACCCGGTACCAAACAATAACGGCTTGCAACACGTTACCACGCTAGAACTGTGACAAGCTACAAATCACAACAGTCAAATTTGGCATAAATGCTTGCAACACTTTATGAGACTCAAAATACATAATATTAAATCAAATAAAATTATTTTATAGTTATACTATTCGTTATTTTTTTCATAATTATTACATACTCTCATTTATGTTAAAATAGAAAAAAAATTAAAACGTTGGTATATTTGTAAAGGTCCATTTTTAATCAAAACTCTTAGAATCAGCCCTATAATATAGTGATATTAAAAATATGTGTTTATTCTATTGAGGTAATATACAGATATATATACAAATAGATATAAAATTATTTATATTTGTATTATAATTATTTTTTTTACTTAAAATCAAATACATAAAACCAAAATATTTTTCAATTTATGATCATCACGTATTCTATTAAATTCAATAATTAGTTTTACTTCACTTTTTACAAAACTACCCAACCTTCAAGGAAATAATTACAATGTAAAATTGATAGATTTCATTAAACACCTATGAAACTCATAATTTTTGTAACAACGTTGTTAAAAAAATCTACATATTATAACTAACACTAAGTAACTTTCTACTACTTATACTTTGTTAACTGAATTTTTCAACATATATGTAATTAATATTGTTGCGACCATGTGACTTTTAATATTTTAATTAAGGAAATTAAAAAATATGTACCACTTTTGTTATAGCAATTATGTATAAAAATATATCGATGTGTCCAATTCTTAATAATATAATGGTCACATTATTTTGAATTTAACATTTATATTGTAGGAATAGTAAAATTAATTAACTTAACACTTTTTTATGACACACTCCACCTAAATTAACTTATTGGCGCAGACAATTACATTAAGGAAAAAATATAAATGTCAAATTTTCATTGTGCGATAAAAGAGGGCGCTTGTGGCTACAGTCACAGAGTGAGATTATTTTCCAGTACGAGAAAGTTGTAAATAGTTTTCAATAAAATTTCGACTAAACATTTATATCAAATGCGTACTATAAATGATAAGTGATTATTTATTAACTTTACGTGAGTGGAGCAAGTGATAGACAACTATAAAGTGTGTGCCTTATAAAACAAAAAGCTATCATCGCATACTTTACCCCAACGCCATTTTGAGGCGAAATTTTGTATTGTAAGTGCCAAGTATTTCGCAATATTTTCTTTTTTAATCCTCGTAAGGGGCTTAAAAGGGTAATATTTATATTAATAAATGTGAGAGACGACTGCGGCAGCTTCGATTTTTCCGGGAGTGCATTAGTGTTGGGTTGGGATTGTGGATACCTAGAGGTAGGTTGGTTGTGAATTGTCAGGAGTAAATGTTTAATTAGATTAATTTTGAGGCTTTTGCTTATAAACTATGTTTATTAATTTACAAATGAATGCTAGATTTGTTGTGAATACATGTTTTTTTAGTTAAACTAATGAGTTGAGTTTTGGCGTGGCCTGTTATCGGTGTCGTTTCCGACTGTTGCAGATAGCGGGTGCGGAGGATGGCCCGAGGCAGTAGATTCGTTTTAATTAACTGACGGACATAGCTGGCTTGCAGCTGGCACAAGCAGTATGTTTTTCCTTTTATATTAATAATTGTATATATTATGTATATAAGAAGTCAATGTCATAGTGAATACTAGTACTCTCTTTGTAGGATTCCAAAGTTAAGACCCAAATTAATTGCTTTACTTTAACAAGCACAAAGCATATAGCACAAAACATTTATTCATATGGGTCTTATAAGATTTTATTTGATACAATTATTTCAAATGACATAAGATATCCTATGAGTGATTTATCAATAAAGACTAGGATATTGAATTAGAATACATAAATTATACCCTTGTGAGAACTTCAAAAATTATCAGTGCTATTAATTAAAACAACTTAATTGTTTTCTTAACAAATACTAAAACCCATGACTAATGTATTATAAAATTCCTTTTTAACTTAGTATAAAAATTGTTTTGTTTCCAATTTAAGCTGTATCCAAAATTTTCTAGTTCTTAATTCTAGTTTTCAGTTTTAGCTCCTTTTAATTAGAAAACATATTATCACATTTGATCTTCTGTAATTGAGAGTAATAACTATTTATACACATCATATCTCATCAATTAACATACATTGATGTAATATTTATTAATTTTAAAAAGTTTATATAATGAGGTATAGAATATTGTTATTATCATTTAACAATATTATTTTTAAAGTAACATTGAGAAGCATTCTGATGAAACTCCTCACTAAGCCATTTAATTACTTTCAAAACTTAAGTGACTTAAATCAATCTACAGACATTGGAACCCCTAAACCCATTTTTAATGATTTGGTTTCTTCTAAATACAGCTGAAAGCACTCTTAGTTAGTCAAACAATACATAATCCAACATTTGCATAACTCATTAAAACCAAACACAACATATTTTTTGATATATTTATGAAATAAACAAAAAATCTTCTTTTTTGTTTATTTCATAAATATTTCTTAAATGCATATCAAAATATTCTATGCTACAAAAATAGACAAATTTTCAGGTTTTTAATATTTATTTCCACATGTTACAAGGTCAAAGGCTACATGTTCCTATTTGATGTTAGTAGCAATGAGTATTTTATGTTTATATATTGACAATGAAAATTATGATCATAATTATGTTAAAAAAATACCAGTTTAAGAATTTTTGCATGTCTTTTTCAACTTACCTTAGTAATATTCACAGGGGAAGATGCCACGTCCGGGAAGTCTGAAGGACCCGGACATTGCGGAGTTATTCAGCAAACATGATCCAGAGAAGATTTTTGAGGATCTCCGTGAGATTGGTCATGGCTCATTCGGAGCTGTGTACTATGCTCGTTGCAATCTCACCAAAGAGATAGTAGCTATCAAGAAAATGTCCTACCTCGGGAAGCAGAGTGAAGAGAAATGGCAGGACATCTTAAAAGAGATAAAGTAAGCTTTAAGTTTTTCAAAGAAACTATAATATACATTCATAATGCAACATGCGAAAAAGTAAATGTGGTTTCTAAGTATTTTTTTAAAGTTCATGTAACAATAATTTTCTAATGAATGAAGTCAATGCCATTATTACCATTATATAAGTTGCGTTAGGTTTTAAATGTCTGATGTGTGTCTTATTCCTTCTTAAATTATTTTTATCTCCGGATCATAATAGTACTAGTCTTTGGTTTTAACTTTCTCTCAATTTAGACTGGGAGTATATTTATATAATAATCTTAAAATAAAAAGCAGGTATTGCTTATTGAAATGAAAATTGAAGGTTCAGTTAATGAAATGAAAATTTATCAGTGACACCATAATCCAATAAATATATTGGAGTGTGTTGTCACCATGTGACTATGTGTTGTAAATAATAATTTGCTGAAGAATCTTAGTAATAGAAATCAATATAGTTATTTGATACAGTTAGTAGTTACATGTCCAGTTAGAATACAAGGAGTAGAAGAGACATGTTTTGGTGACTATTAACTAAATTATAATTGTTGCACAGGTTTCTCAAACAATTAGATCACCCCAACACTATAGAATACAAGGGTTGTTACAAACGGGAGCACACCGCCTGGCTGGTCATGGAGTACTGTGTCGGCTCGGCTTCTGATATTATTGAGGTACAAAATTTAAACTTGTTATACTAACACAATGACACATTAAACATATGTTGTTTTGTTTAAAATTTTTTAAAATATTACATGTTATGACTATTATATTGTTATTTAATGATGACTTTATATGATTTTTTTATTCATTGGACAAAAATTTACCAACACATTGAATTGAATTTAAATCGACTTTGTCAGTTCTTGGATTTTGTGTATGAAATTAAACACTCAAACATTATCAGTTTTTATAATTTATTTATTATGGAAATAACATTGGGACAGTAAAATTTATTTTCAAATCTTTGTGATTAGTACTTTACATATCACCGTTGAAATTCTTTTTTCAATGTTCCATGCAGACTTCATGATTATTATTTAGGAAGCTGTCAATTTTGTTGACTAAGCTGAGTGTACATTTAAAAGTTTTAAAAAGTAATTTTTAAATATTGTCTCAATGAAGTCGGTCTGAAAATATTGAAAGCATAAATGAGCCCATACGGTTTGGGATGATTTACAACTGTCAAGTTAATATTATATACAGCAGAAATGAGAATTAAAGTTTATTATTGATATGTTAAAAGCTCGAATGATTTATATTTGTAAAAATGTATTGACTTTAACATAACTTGAAATGTATTTATTTGATACAAATGAGGTCATTTGTTTCTGAGAAGGATTCGTGATTTGACAGTGGTGTGGCGAGCTTTTGAGTCATCTCACAATCACTGCTGTTATATTATATCATTTACGGTTTTATCAATATCCGGGGTGTTTAACGTTTATAGAAAACTTGACTAAACACTGATAACAGATTGTGGAATTGATACATACTTTTCAAGTATCTTATTTTTTTTAATATGATAATTCTTGTGATAGGTTTAATTCTAACATCCCAATGATTTAAAAAAAAATAATAAGTATGAGCTTAGTATTTATGTACTAGGACTTGTCATTTCAAATGTTATAATAAAAAGGATTATAATTTTTAAATCCAATTGTCGAGCCGTAGCGTGCTCCGATACAAAAACATTTGGTTAAAAACTGCAATTAAATTAAATTTATACTTCAATTAATATAAATAAATCCCTTATTCTTACTCTTTCAACTTTTAACATTATACACGGTTATAAAAATGAAAAACTATACTATGCGCGTTACAATGAAGTTTTGTATATCTAGTTCTATCTCTTAATATATTCTCAAGTTAGGGGACGCTCTGTGTTTACGTTATATGTCAATTGATTAATATGTCATCTAATTGTGAGTGTTTATATAAAATTCATGTCAAGTGGCAAGAAATGCTTCTGCTATCTGTCCATGAGTAATTTATTCACAGATCGCACGCGTACCATGCTAATGACGTAATTATTAATATTGTAATGTTTGAGAACTTCCTGTTTATTTTCCACCGGAACAAAAGACAGCTTTCGACCTACGCGGGCTGGAAGCTTTCTTTGAATTTTATTATGAATTTATATCAACTAATGCGTGCTACCATAATATGAGTAGTCCTTTTACTATGTATATATAATATATTTACATTTGATAAGATCTCTATAAAGATTAAATACGTGTAGGAATTTGACAAAATGTTAAATAAAAATAATAATATTAAAAATTATACAATGTTTCATCGAAGTTTTGAACATTAATGACCAGTAAGTTGAATTTTAATATTTAAATTTAATTTTTACAAATATGAAAAAATGTGTAACTTTAATGAAGACAAAGGGAATATGAATATGGCGGTTACAAAAAGAAGTTATAATATTTTGGATGTATTAGTTTATTAAAGGTTTATTTATTATTTTATTTTCATCATTATTATTACTACTGATTATCCCAAATTACCATTTCAATTAGAAGTCAGGCTTATTAATTGTTTATAAATTTACTTAGATCTCAACGAACATAAAGAAATTAAAAGAAAATAAGAAATGTATGAAAATAAAACAACTGTGTGAGAGATGATCGCTTTGGGGAATAATTTAAGAAAAAAAAATTGTGAAAAATGTTTTTTAAGTTAAACAAAAAAAACCCTATTTTAATTCAGAAACAACAAAAGTTCGTTTTGCCAACAAAAATCATATATTAATATTACGAGCCCAAACAGTAGTGTCAGACAAATAAGAGAGGTAAGGTTCTGGCCAGACCAATAAATATTCAACTGACATTCATCAAAAAGTAATCAGTGGTACCGGCGTAAATCCTCATATAAAATTTTCGTTATAGTAAAATGGAAGTGACGACATAAAACACCACTAATAATAAAATTAATGTACAGCGGTAACATCTGACTAATTTATACTGAATAATACTCATTTTAAGAACCGGCACGTTTTTAAGTTAACAAAAAAGCATTTAAAGAAATTTATAACCAATAAGAAATGAGCTCAACGCAGCTACTTATAATGTCAAGACACGTACTCTAAATGAACCATTAATAGAACTCCAAGAAGCTCTTGAAACAATAAACTATACTTCGATATAACACTGCATATATGGCCGTTATTATTACCAAAGCTTTTGTTACAATTTAATAATTAAATAAATCAAATATATATATATATATATATCCCACTAGATACTTAATAATTTCTACAAATTTTCTGTTTGATATATGTATATTTTTTTGCTCTTTCTTTTTTCGTTAAAAGTTATCAAGTCCTATAAAAACGTTAATTAACTAAAAATAAGGGATATAGTTTTTATTCCTAATTTTAATATGTAAAATTCCTTGCTATTTATAACATAATTAGGTAGACGGCAAATTGAAGGTAGTTTGTGAGACTAAACAGGTCTGGTGCTGTCTCTTTCTCCTTAACAACATTCGTGCAACCAGTTTTTATCCTGGCTTTGGTCCTTGTTCCTCGGAATTCTGGTCACAAAAACTAACCTATGTGATAGTTGTTGTTCACTACGGCTACGTACATAGAAATTATTACCCAAAATGACACACAGACATACCGAAAAATTTTATATTATTATCAGTATGGTAATATAAATAAATAGAGTTGTTCATGTATTTGCCTAGATGGTAACGACTTAACGAGCAACGTCCAGTTAACAGAATTATTTATTTAATTAATCATGTATGAATGAATCCACCAGGTTCACAAGCGTCCTCTGCGCGAGGAGGAGATAGCTGCGATATGCGAGGGCGTCGTGTGCGGTCTGTCTTACTTGCATTCCTTGGGGCGAATCCATCGCGACATCAAGGCTGGTAACATCCTACTGACAGAGAACGGGACGGTGAAGCTAGCTGACTTCGGTAGCGCAAGCATCAAGTGCCCAGCGAACAGCTTTGTTGGTACTCCCTACTGGATGGCGCCAGAGGTCATCCTCGCTATGGACGAGGGCCAGTACGATGGAAAGGTTAATATAAAACCTACTTAGACCATGTTTATTCAATGATTATATTTACAATGCTGTGTTTAGTATTTTTGAGACACATAATACAATTTCTTTGTGTCAGGTGGATGTGTGGTCGCTCGGTATAACGTGCATCGAACTGGCAGAGAGGAAGCCTCCGTATTTCAACATGAACGCTATGTCCGCTTTGTACCATATCGCGCAGAACGATTCACCTACATTGCAAGTAAGTCGATGTCGTCATCATATATTTACCATAGGTTAAATTTAATTGGTTAAGTATTTAAAAGGCAAAATCTAAATATCCAATTTTTGTATGTCTTTAGGCAGGTTTTTTGGCAAATTCAAGTGGGTTCATAAAATAAATTCGTATAAATAATATGTAGTTAATTATTTTTTAACATTCGCTCTATACTTTAGGCACCTGAATGGACCGATACATTCCGTTACTTCGTGGAGGCGTGCCTACAGAAGAATCCACAGGATCGTCCGTCGTCTACCAAACTTCTGTCTCACCCTTACATCACGCGGCCGAGATCACCGAACGTTCTGGTCGACCTCATACAGAGAACAAAGGCGGCCGTGAGGGATCTAGACAATTTGAATTACAGGAAGATGAAGAAAATACTCATGGTGGACGCTGATAATGAGAGCGCTATGGGTAAGTTACTGATACTTTGTATTACCTCCCTATAATTATAATGATCATGATTAAGGCTTTTATAACTTTTGCTATCATCAGGTGATAATGAAGAGACGGCTGAGGAGCGTTCAGGTGGAGATAGCTCGAAGTCCAATTCTGCTACATCCGAGCACAGCGCGGCCGGGGCCTCCAGCCAGAGTTCCTCGTCCGGCAGTCTACGGCGCAGGCCTATCGCGGTATGTACATATACAGAACTATTCATTATCTCAAACATATTATATCAATCTGTAATTTTATATTATAATAATAAAAAGTTCCTTATAAAAATAACATTATTAAAATTCGCACATTTCTTAAAACAATATAAAGCAAACGTATGAAATAAATAATCTCTTATTAATATAGATTTTAAAAAATAAACTTTGTTTTTAACTATTTTAAAACTAATCTCTGTGAGATAATTAACACATTAGTGATGTTTTGTTATCAAGCATATGAAAAAAACGTCCTTAGAAACAATACGATACACACGTACTACTTACTATTTAAGTTCTATGTTATGAAAGCAACATATCACTCGATACAATATCATGACCTCACACTTGTTTACAGCTGAACGCTAATCACAATCAGCAACAGCAGCCATACCAGCAATACAACCACCAACCAGCCCACCCCACCAGGTACTGAATTTTTTTTTTGTAATATCCTAAGATCTAAATCATTCTGCTTTATTATTGAATATTCATAAGTAAACAATTTACCTCTTTGGTTGGAAATAATAAATTACAACATTAAATTAATATAAACATAATATTGTTTAATATAAACTGTATTAAAACTGCAACAGCACTAATCCATCTCTGTATCATCACTAATACATCGCATAACTAACTATTTCACACCGCTTCACCATCACGAACAGTAGTACACGCATCAGAAAGCACCCTTAATTTCAGAGATCGCAAGCGTTGCCTTTACTTATGTAGCTGTTTCGTACGCAGAGACGAGAGCCCTATACCGGGCTCCCACGACGACTACGTGAACAGGGAAGTTCTACGTGATTACGCGAACAGGGATTCCCTGTGTGATGATTACGGCGATGATTACGCGAATCGGGAGGCGATACGGGAGGCTCAGAGGGAGAGGGAAAGGGAACGCCAGGCTCTAGAATACAGGGAGTACGTTAACGCGCCCTCCACGTGGCAACAGGACAGCGGCGACGACAATAGGAACACGCAGAGAAGACGTGAGCTACTTTTATAATTTAAACAATATAGTATATAAAAAGAAAACCATAAATATAATAAATTATTACAATTTTCTGATAAATAACACCTTCATATTACAATTAGTACTTTATTATTCTGTTTTTAGGTGTAAGCAATAATGTTTGTGCCGCTATATCGCTCGTGTCCGAACACGGTGCGAATAATTTTGCTACTATACGGACTACTAGCATTGTCACAAAACAGCAAAAGGAGCATAATCAGGTAAATATATTATTTTTCCTTAAAAGTAGACAATCGTCATTAATATTTTTTATAGGTTTGCAATTTTTTATAAACACAAAAGCTCTTAAGGTAATTCTAGATACATATACATGTATATAGTAGACAAGCCGAATTGCATAATGAAACATGTATTTTTAGTTTTGGTATTGAGCCAGATTCTATTGTACTTGTTATAAGACGATGTAGATGACACCGTCTTAACGCCATTTTAACGCATCTTCTAATAGCCCACTTAGTATCTTCTCACATTTAAAAAGGTGAAGACATAAGAGTTTTACAGTATTTTGTTTGGTATTTTCATAAAAAATTGTTTCTTCTTATTACAGAATATTTTCCAGCTAAATTACAAACACGAATCAGCTCTAGCTGCTATAAGAGCTACATGTTTTATATATTTATTGTTATTTTCTAGGAAATGCACGAACAAATGTCCGGTTATAAACGCATGCGTCGCGAACATCAGGCTGCACTGCTCAAGTTAGAGGAGCGCTGTAAGGCGGACGTAGAGGCTCATAAGTCGCAGCTGGATCGTGAATATGATTCGCTGCTGCAACAGCTGTCTAGAGACCTGGAAAGGCTGCAGGTGGGCTTATGTTATAATACACTAAATACGAACATAGACTTGCAGGTTATAGCTTGAAGTGATGACATGTATATTATATTATAAACGAATTCTGTTATTAGGGTAACAAATCAGCGCATTCATTATCTGCATATAATATGTAAATCAGCTTTCTAAATTAACTCAATATTATCTTGTAAGAAATGAAATATTAACAAATTATAAATACACAGACCAAACACGCTCAAGAGCTGGAACGGAAACAGAAACAGAATTCGACAGCCGAGAAGAAGCTGATAAAGGATATAACATCACGTCAAGAACAAGAGAGGAAGGCTTTCGAGACACAGCGCAAGAGAGAGTACAAGGCCAATAAGGAGAGGTGGAAAAAGGAATTGAGTATGGACGACGCCACGCCCAAACGGCAGAGGGATGCTACATTACAGTAAGTTGATATTAATTAATAACTCCTATATATTAACATTTGAATATGCGTCCTATTGCCAACGCTTGATAAAATATGTTAAATATTACCATTAAAATACGGTATAAAAGAACTCCTCGTGTATAACGTAAACCATTATCCATAGTAGTCGCGAAATTTAAGAACGTTTGCGTTCATTCGCACTATATGGTTTTTAATTCTATTCTTCCATATAGAAATGTTTAGGGCCATTTATCTTATTAGTAATAGGGTTAACGTATTTTTAATATTATCCATTGGTATGAATGCTTTTTTAAATAATTCTCAGTCAGCACCTGTATTAATATTCCTAGCAGTGGTCAAGTCTGAATTTCGAGATGAGTTATATTAAGAAATATAATGATCTTTCCTCAAGGTCCCATAAGGACAATCTAAAGCAGGCGGAGGCGGCAGAGGAAGCGCGTCTGGTGCGGTCTCAGCGAGAATACCTCGAGTTGGAACTGAGAAGATTCAGGAGGAGACGAATGCTGGCTCTGCATCATAAGGAACAGGAATTACTCAGAGAGGTGAAAAAATTGCAACAAACAATTCACGTGATATTTATATGAATATTCAGATTCTAATAAAGAATATCATTTCTTGTAATATAATGATTCTCAGTAATAAACATATACTTTGCTCCCACTTCAGAATATAACAATGAGATTTATTAACAGGAGTTAAACAAGCGTCAGACTCAGTTGGAGCAGGCGCATGCGATGCTTTTACGTCATCACGAGAAGACTCAAGAGTTGGAGTACAGACAGCAGAAGGGCGTCCATGCTCTCAGGTAATTTTTATATTATTATTTTTTCTAACAGGAAACAGACGTCTTAGTTATCGCAGTCATCGAAATTTTATTATTCTTAAATATTATTTTGCTTTTGTTATAGTTGGTTATATGTATCATTAGTGAGTTTCAATGATTTTTAGATATGACATATGTATTTTCAGTTGTATTTATTTGACGAATTACATATAAAATTTTTAACGATGTTGTTATAAACTAAACTTAATTAAGATTAGATGTGAGAGTTAATAGATTTATACATAAATAAATAAATATATAAGATATATTAATACATATCCGTGGCAGAGAGGAACAGTTGTCCAACCAACATGCGACCGAACTGGCCAATCAGAGGGATTACATGCAGAGAGCTGAACATGAGCTTAGGAAGAAACACGCGCTTCAACTGAAACAGCAGCCCAAGAGTCTTAAGGTATGTACATAATGATCAATATGTGCAAATGACTAATATGAAAAACGAAATAAAAGTTCATACTTCTTTAATTATCTATAACGTGAGCAAATGGTTGGGATAACTAAATTATAAGAATTAATATTTAATATTATTTTTATAAAAATATATGTTTGAATCCTTTTTCACATATGTATATCCTGAAACAAATAATTTTAATTACGTATATATAAATATTTTGGTTTGCTGTTTCGTTTCTAATATTGTGTTCATTTACAGCAAAAAGAAATGCTGATCCGCAAACAGTTCCGTGAGACATGCAAGATACAAACGCGCCAGTACAAAGCACTCAAAGCACAAATCTTGCAAATGACACCTAAGGTAACATACGTGCTTTATTAGTCATAATATCCGTTCAGTTAGATCATAAAGGGAATCGAACTAAGCTTAGAAATAAAAATTACATAAATATGTATATATGATTATAAATTATTTTTTTAAATTTCTGCACCAAATGCTCATAGACGTCTGTCTATGAGACAAAATTCGTAATTGTCATTGTTGTTATGATTTTTTTTTTGTTGTCCAGGAGCAACAAAAGGAAGTCATCAAATCGCTGAAAGATGAGAAGCGTCGCAAGCTTGTGTTGTTAGGAGAACAGTATGATCAGAGTATTAGCGAGATGTTGCAGAAACAGACCGTGCGCCTTGACGAGAGTCAGATGGTGAGTAGAAGGAAAATTCATAGTTGTAATAGCAATTAAAAATAAATTAATAATGATTTACTCCATATCATCAAAATAACATATTTTATATGGTTATTAAACTGCTCGAATGTAAAAAAAAAATGACTAATGTTGTATGTATATATATACTACTTAAACACTCCACATATATTATATATTATGAGCGTTTAAGGAGTACATTTAAGTATTTTTACATAATTATATTATCCTACATTTTAATATGTATTCGCAGTCACGCAATTCACGATTACTGAAAACTAATAAAAATATCTAAAAGAACAGCGTTTTATTTAATAAAGTTCACATCGTATATACATTCCAAACCTTAACTATATAAAATTATAAACCAGATGGAGTGCCAGCAATTGAAGATGCAGCTGGAACACGAGCTGGACATGCTGACGGCCTACCAGAGCAAGAGTAAGATGCAGGCGGAGGCGCAGAGGAACAGAGAGCGACGGGAGCTGGAGGAGAGGGTGGCTGTCAGGAGGGCGCTGTTAGAACAAAAGGTTAATTATTGTACTAACTATTACGATGTTATAGACGATTCTTATTCCTATATGAGATTAATAAAACTAACATAATCACTTAAACATACTAACTAGACTAATTTATTGTGATTTAGATGGAGTGCGAGTGCGGTCAGTTTGTCGCTGAACGCGCTGAGAGGACTCGCATGTTGCACGAGAGGCATGAGAGAGACCTCGATCACTTCGACAACGAGAGCGCGAGACTTGGATTCAGGTCAATATTATCATTGTATACAATTATGACTTCACAGACATTCTATTGTATAATCATATTATAGCGTGACGAGCGCATTAGAAAATTACGCTTAGGCATTAATGTATTTTAATTCCTTCATATGTTTTGTTGGTTTTAAGGTCGGTATTACACTTTTAGAGTTTTTTTTTTTATTTATTATTTTATATGGTAGTTTATAGCGTGGCTTTTTAAACTTGTACAATAAAAGTCATTGTGAAAATTATTATCTGTTAGTTTGTAAATTGTCACTCACATTTTTACTTTGATAGATTTTATTGACATTTTAATCAATGGTTATGTTATTTTTATTTTTTCCCGTTTTATATATGTCCGCAGTGCAATGGCGATCGCCGAAGGTAGCCGGGAGGGTTACGGTGAGGAGGAGCAGTCTCTGTCCGGGTCGATGCTGTCCCTCGCCCACAGCAACTCGTCGGCCAGTTTCCCGGCCGGCTCCCTCTAACATCATACACACACACATACTCCCACACCTATCATAACACGCATGAAGTTTAAATCCGACTATGTCATTAAAATTATGATTTTAAATTTCACACGTAGTTATCGTGATGGCGAGGTGATATTCATACGCTGACTAAGTCAAGCCTTTTATGTTCTATGGCGTTTATAAATCATGCTGATAGATTAAATAAAATTATAGTTCTGACATTATAATTTTTTTAATATATGATTATTTTGAATTTGACATTAAAAAAGGAATATCCTCCATGTACATCCATGGTATTCTGCGCCAGTAATATAAACCATTTTAGCTCGTGTCATTACAATACCATATCTTACTGAGACTGCAGCCCTCCCAATGTATTTCATTCCATTAAGAGTCGCAACTTTACATTAAACATTTAAAATCATCTGTATTCACACAATCACAATATTATTATGTATAACTTGAATTTTTGCGATCATTATAGATGTTAACGACATTAATGTATTCTGGTTTGGGATACATCTATACATATATATATATATTTTCTCTATATTCTTAAATTTATTTTTTTTGTTATTTTATTTCTTTAAGTCTTCCAAAAATACGTCAGTATTTGTTTTAGCGAATTAATAGGGTCCGGGAGGGCGTTTCCTATACTTTACAATATTAAGTTTGTAGCACGCCGTTATTATTAGTGTGTTTTCCAGCAATTATTTTAATTATTATTACTATTATTAATATTATTTAACTCTATAATTATTATTATTTCTTTCTGATTATCACAATTGACGTACAATGAGCGATGTTTGGAGAGCGAGTTGTTCATAAGTGTTCGTGATCCTCTGACGGATCATATATTTGTATCTTGATAAAGTTATTTGCGATTTACTGAGTGATGTTTAAATGGTGTAACAGTGATGCATGAGACGCTTTTTTTATATAGAAATTTAATATTAATATACACTGAGCTCCGCTGATTTAACTGTGACGGACATTTGAATTATAACATTACAACGATTATATATTTATATATATATAATATATATTATAAATTTGAATTAATTTCAACAAAATATATATAAGGATGGAGTATTTAGTACCAATGTTAAACGGACCGTCCAATTGGAGAGTGCACCAGGCGATAAGTCAACGGAGCGAAGTGTGGTAGATGATAATATTAAATACATGTAGTAATATTGAAGTAATCTTGTATATTATGTAGCATAACGTAAGTTTTTCATAGTGGTTTTAGAGAATTTTTCATCTTGATTCCATATAAATAAGTTCAAGATTGAACAATTTCATATATGAGACCATTTTAGAACGTCATCGATATTCCTAAGGTAATCTTTGTCTTGAGCTCCGCGTGTACGATCAGCAAAGCGTTCTCTTAAGGTATATGACGAAGGCATTATATAGTGCGCCGCGCCCGCCCGCCCACACGCTTGTCACTGACGGCCAGAGTCTATAATTTATTTATAATATTAGATAGTCCAAATTTATATATTCATATCATTAGTTTTTAATTTAGACGCCATTTTTTGCGTATATTTGTATTTTAAAAGTTTTTTAAAAAAAGCGACTGGAAAGTGTTTTGTCATTGGCCTAGAAAATTTATTTTATCTATATAACAGGTGTTGGATATATATATATATATATTTTTTACCGTTTCAAAATGTATTTATGCTTGTGTTAGACGATTTTTTAGATTTTAAACGATTATATAACATGCTTTATTGAATCAAAAAATAATAAAATAAATCGCAGGTGCTGTGTATCGTATGTTGTCTGACGGACTGCCGATTATGTTTTGTAAATATTATTAAGTATGTATGTATCATAAAGAGCACACGATTTGCCTTAACGGTGTCGGGACGGGTGCGGCTCGGCGTTTTGTATATAAAGAACAATAATATATATATATTTATATATATATATATATATATATATATATTTATATATAATTAACTATTATACATAGTTTGTTACTTTTGTAAGGTGAGAGTGTGTGTTTGTACATTGCAGCGTCGACCGCGCCCGAAGCTAGCGACCGCTAAGTACTACATATATACATATATATATATATATATTTTCTTTATTTAGTGTTCTAATACATAATTGTATTGTCTACTAAGCTTACCAGTCATATATGTATAGATGAATACATATAATTTAATTTAACTCCGATTTTAGTCATAAATATCCAAATTTAGTTAATTATATTGTACCTTTCTATATCACATTGTCTATGACCATCATCACACTACGTGATCGTTCGTGTCCTCCGACACTGTTGGTGGTTTTGTTTAAGTGTTTTAAAACATTGAAACATCCGCCATTAATATATATATATGTCGAACGAGTACTTTAACGTTTCGACAATAACGCTGATGAACGATCTTTTTTTTGGGCGTCGATTTTTTTTAAATGATTTATTTAATTATATATAATGTCAAGCTTTATTTTTTCTTTCGTTGTTATAGAGATCCTCCGTAGATTATGGAACGTATAACACATTGATTTTGCCTGCCCCCCCCCCCCCCATTAAGACCAAAAACGTGACAATAATCTAGACAGCCTAACTATACTTCGTCAAGTTGTTTAAACGCTGAGAGGGCCACGGTGATGAATGCAGCGGTGCCCATTAATTAAACCAAACAGACATGCCCATTCATTTATATCTAAACTTCACATCAACTAACAGGATTTAAATTACTAAAATTAAAAATCATTTTAATTGGCCGTAGTCATATTTTTATATAAAAATAATAATGGTTCCGTATTCCAAATTGTAATTGTTAATGACCACTGACGTAAACCGCTAAGGTGGTAGCAATATCTGGAATGGAAGCACTATGGAATTGATTTGTAAGCTGTAACTTAGCTCGAGTGAAATTAGATGGTCGTACATATAGTTAGGCGCTTAGCTTTCGCTGTTGTAGTGCATCGAACGGTGCGGTGTAGTAGAGTTGGGCCAGGATGATTGTCAGAACACAAATTAATGCTTTATAAATAAGAATATTTTTCACAATTACCGTACAAATAATAGCACCGACGTGGGGTACAAGCGTTACGCGTAGTTTTCCCCCTGCCGACCTCCCACCACTTGCTAGTTAGACTAAGAATTGTTATCATCTCAGTACAATAACTAAAGCATACAATTAGTCCTAAGTCTATATAATTTTTTTTTAAGTTCTATTTAAAATCTCGATAATGTATACTACAATCAAATTATATTCACATCATTTTAAACAAGTTCCGTACTACTGAATCACTCATTGTCATGTAAACTCAGTCCAGAATTAAATGTTACTTTGAAGTGAGTCTTGGAATATTTAGAATTACCTTCCGAAACTTTGACTATTCTGTGCTTTGCATATATTGACGTATGAAAGATAATCTGCTTGATACATTAGGTATATATATCTAATTCATCAAGCTATTTATTTTTCATTCGATTCGTCTCAAGACTTATAATTGTAAAATATGTTAAATAAGTTCTTCGGTTCTTTGGCTGTGTAATTATTGCGATGTTTTAAAATACGCCAAAATCTAATCGTATTTGATGTTTGAGATAACGATAGTGTTGTGATAAATGTTATCGATGGGTCGTTCAAAAGCTATCGTAATGTTATTTAAATTTATCCGTTTGAATGCTAAGAGACCTTTATTTATTGAAGTTCCCAACAGCATCTCAAGAATTCTAAAAGATATAATGAATGTCGGTATTATCTTAACATTTGTAATAGTATATATTCTATATATATTTTTACGAATGGTAAAAATGTGTTTTTGTTACAAACATTATGTATAAATTCTTTCATCGATATCGATATATAGCATTTTACAATATCTAGATCAAGAGAAAAGGACATTGGCATATTTGTTCTCAATTCAAAATGAAAGAATATTTTACGTGTGTTTGTATGTATTGTTAGCGCTAATAATATGCTTTAGTTATTATTCTAAGGTGATCAATGTTGTCTCAGTGACATATTAATACTATAGAAGTACCAAACGTAGTTAGCGATCACGTATTATGTACATTGTAACTATTTTTTATTATATTTTACCATTGTATAGTCATCTATCACTGAGAGTTAGCAATAACGCGAGGTGCGACAATGTTCGGACGGCGGGCCATCCGCCGGCGAAGCACTGTTGTTTTCTTTTTTTTTTTAATAATAATAATAATTATTATTTTGTTATATATTTAAATAACACAATCGACTTGTAGTTTTAATAATTATTATCATTAATTATTATATTGTAATATAATCTTATTAATGAAAAAATCAAACTGCAAATAAATAATAGAAAGGAAATATTGATGTATTTATTTTTCTGATAAGCTTCTCTCGTATGAACCATGATTGACACGGATCAATTTTATATTAATTCCTTTTGAGTATAAAAATAAAATGGGGTAAATTTTACAAAGGCTGATGATAACTGATAATTTGAAAACTTAGTTATTTTTGTACGTCGATTGAATATCAACTCTAAATCCAGAGGGTGAGACGGTTATTCTATAAAAAATGAAATTTATTTTGTCATGGTCAGGGGTTTATAAAATTAAAAGACTTCACAGGTTTACATAATTCTGTATTATGATTTCATAAAGCTACTTGAAATAAAATGCCATGCTGCCATCTATTACAAGTGGATAGCAAGATGTCGATAAATATGGTTATATTTACATCGATTGTCTCCTGAGAGTGTACACGCTAGTATAGTTTACACAATGCTGAAGTATATAGTACCGTTAGCACATGTATGAGTGATGAGTGAATTATTGAGTGGGCGAGAACTCGGTTGGCTCGAGGATACGGCAGTGCATCTCCCTGATGAGCGGTACGGTGTATGCGACGCACTCGTCCCAGCCGGGGTTGCGCCAAGTACTCTCACGAGTCTCACGACGAGCCTGAAGGTCCTGGTAGCCTGGAGTGTGACAAATAAGTATATAATTAATATAATTGAAGTTCCTTAAGTTGGTATCACAATTAGAATGATTTCAGACGCAGTTACTTGGTTTTTTGCAAAAATAAATCATTAATGGCACTTAAATGAAATAACAGACGATTATATTTTCTTGTAGGTTGTATGCCTAGATAGAACAAGATATAATATCGGCTTAAAGACACATGTAATGTCCAAACTTACACCAGATGTGATGAACATTGTAGAGTCTTCCGATCTGGGAGAAATATCCAGCGAAGGCCTCGTTTCTGCCCCGGCGGTAAGTGAGGCCGCGAGCCCAGTTGTTGCCCCATTCGATCATAGTGCCCGGCTTTAGACTACATTCAAAAAATTTAATAGGTATATATATAAAAGATACTTAATCATGTAATAGTGATTCAAATAAAAGATTAATAATACCTATAAGATCGGATCTCGTAAATATTTTTTCCAGGACGAGGATCACCGTTCGGCCAGAAGCTGAAAGCCAGAAGATATTGCAAGTGACGTGATCTCACAAAGTTTCCTCTTTCTTTTTCCAAGGAACGGTAGTCCTGAAATATTAAAATTTTGTCCTACATTTACTCATTTGCTCTCAGAAGATGTATATGGATTATATAAAAAAAACATAGTAGTATATAAATAAAGGTAATGCAAGAGATTGTTATGTTTTGATTTTGAGCATGTATAGTCTCGGGTTTATTTTTAAATTAATGTATAAACAAAATTATAATTTGACAATTTGAAATTGACTAACATTATTCTCCCTGAACAATATCTTGGCCTTGTCAATTTTTTCAAATCCTCCAACGTAACGCCACAAATGCAGTGCTTGGTCCATATCCCCCACTGACACAGTCCATGATCCGACCAGTTCACATCCCAGCTCTGATTTCCGGGATTCAACAAATTCCACTGATTGTTTACTGAAATTAATTAAGATTCTAATCACTTGTAACTAGAACATTTTGTTCTAGTTCATAATACTCATAGATGTATTTTAATATTAGTACCCATAATATTGTCATCATCTTTAGTCAAAATATAATGTATAGAATTCATGTAATTTATAACAAGCAATTAGCTTAGTGATAAACAATTACTAGTTACATTATGTAGAACATTAATTATATCAACATTATTCATGTGGTTTTATTTTATTACAGCACATTAACTGCAGGAATCTCTTTAAGAATTGGTAATCACTTGATAGCATTTACATCTTATAAATGATGAAAATTTTAAAAGTGGAACTTCTAGCAACAGATAGGATTTATAATTTTATGCCATGTCTCTTAATATTTGGTAATAAATTTAAAAAAACCTAAAAAAAACCCTGTTTTAGTGACTATTCAATTTAACTCTTTTTTCCTTATTGTCCAATTGGCATTCTTAATTTTAAAAGGAATTACATGAAAACAATTTTGTTTCCTATGAAGTTCTGATATGAAGTTGTTGATACTGACCTTATCTAAGGCAATATTTTAATATTTATATAATACTATAAATTAGTAGGATTGTTTTTATTACAGCAACAAGTCGGCGCACAGGGTCAAGGTTTAATAATGATGGCATATTTTTGTATATTACATGCATTGTCATTTGTTTTAGATATTTATAGTTGTCATCTATTTAAAGAATGTTGCATAACTGACAACTTTTAGCACGACTCCTCTAAGATTAGACAATCAATGTGATATACATACTAATTTTGTAAGTATTTATCCACGGAATCCGGCCGAATGTTGTGCGTGTGCAGTGCATACACAATCTCCTTGTCGCTAAGCATTCGGCTGTGAGATTCCTTCGTCGGTTCTATTTTGCGAACCAACAATTTTGAAAGCCATCCATCGTCAGCATTTAGTCTTGTTTTTGTAGTAGAGATCAATCTACAAATTGAACACCGATTACATTTTTATCATAACATTTTAATAAAAATATAGAAATTATTGTAAGAATAACTCCTAGTACCTTGCATTTTTGGGTGCTGCAGAACTCAAAGCTAAAATCTTGTTTAAGGAATTCATATTCACTGATATGAATATATTCTTTCAATAAAGAATACACAGCAAAGTAGTTGATGGAACTGGCACTTGCTTGTTATCAATTCATTTGACTAAATCACTTGAAGGTTATCTCAAAAATAGAATTCGATGAAAATGAGACATCTGTTGACTATGACCTGAAACATTGATAATAAAATTTAACCACAAGTAAAATCAATATATAAACCGGTAGTGTATATTTGGTTTGGGGTAAAATGTAAAGACAAAGTAGTTTGGTTAATTAAAGAAATTGTTTTACGTTTTAATACTAAAAAAGACCAATATTTTATACATTTGCTAAGGAACATGTTTGTGTGAATATAAATTTTATAGCCAAACAATGAGTATCCAGAGCAGACATTGTTGATGATACATGAAAAAAACTTAATGTCAAACTTGTTCGTTTACTTATTGAGGATATATTTTTTCTTTATTAAATAAAAAATTAGCTCTAAATCATCGTCGCGTCTATTGTAAAAAGTAGAATCGCGTCATGGGTAAGTTGTCCATTCCATGGCCGTTGTTTTTGTGTGCTTTAATCATTGGAAGTGGGCGGTGTTGTCAGTGAGTTCTAAATGTGTGAAATTATGTCTTTTTGTTCAGCGTCGAATGAAGTCACAAAGCTTCAACTGCATTTAACATTATTAAAAGAAGAATATGGAAAGTTGCAAAGCCACTGCGCAGAGGTTGAAAGAAAATATACACTTGCAGCAGCGTCAGCTGGCGACCTGAGCGAAACTAGCTTTGTAGCTCGTCTTCTTATGACTGTATCTACACTCTATGGCAGAGAAACATATTCAGATATAGTAATAAAACTACAGAATAAATCTGTGCCTGGACATAAATTTGTTTTAAATGCTCGTTCTGATGACTGGAATGAAGAGGCTCTAAAAAATTGTTCAGAAATAGGTATTGTGCAATTAATTTTGTATTTTCCATTAGTAAGATGCAATCACCTATAATGCATACTAACATTACAATAATACAGCAAAGAAAATTTTATTTTAAGATTGGTCTACACTCTCTGATGATGTTGGCTCTGCCCTTCTTAAATGGCTCTACACAGATGTGGTTGACCTTTCAAGAGGTGATGCTTTTGCCTTGCAACTTATGAAATCAGCTGCTGGCTTCAAATTGTATGGTTTGGTTGGAAAGTGTGAACAAGCTTTAATTGCAACTGTTGGTGTTAGGTAAATAAGTTTAGTTATACCCATTTTACTACCATACAATCTGTAATATCATATATACTCGACAGCAAGGAATCCTGACTAATTCAACATGTAATAAAATCATATTAACTTTGTTCTTAACATGTAAGTGGCGAGTAATAATTCTAACATGAATTGTAAAAAGACAATTGACTAAGTGAAAGTGTATTTGGTTTTTTAAATTTTGTTCAACACTAAAATATGCTATGGAGGTTGATAGCATTAAGTCAATGTCTTTTGTTCTTAAAGTGATTTATGACCACTTAACAATGTTTTAAAATTTATAAAATGCTTTTGATATGAAACGAAGAGGTAAACAGAGGGATAAGTTGAATAATGAATAATTAAAAGTGATGTAGATATTGTTCTTAAATCTTAAGCTATAACTTTCTTCTTGTGGAGAGACATATGCAAATTTACATCATAAATGTGATTCAGAGCATGTCAGACTTACTTAAGAATACAGAGAAATATTAAATTCTAATCAAACCATAGTGTTTAATTTTGTATAAATGCAATTTTTATTGGTTTAACTTCATTGACTTGAAAAAGAAATTGTGAGAGAAAATTTGATTAAAATCCTTTATTGCAAGAATACAGACACAAACTGGACTAAACTTGTAGGTTCAATTGGAAAAAGAGATTTTTATCTCAAATTTTATACTTGGCTCATTTTCCATGCCAGTAGTGTCTAGTGATATATAATAGATAAATGTTCGTATGCATTTGTACAATTAAATCATAGAAAAAATGATTCTCTGAGATAATATAGAAATGTAGTGTTTTATTTTATAATATTAAGAAATGAGTCTTCATTCTATTGTAGTATTTATCAATATGTTTTTGGAAATTAACATCAAACTCCTAATCTATGACTTTATTCTTTTGTCATACTTCACACTATGTTAGAAGGAAGGATGCATATTTTTTTTTATTTTCAGGACATGTGTCAAGTTTTATTCAGCCGCTGATGAAATAAATGCAACAGCATTAAAGGAGCATTGTTCAGGCTTGATATCCGCACATTGGGATGACTTGACAGGTATCTATTAAATATCTCTTTAAATATAACATGTTTTGGCTTGAACTATGTATATGTTGAATATTAAAGGCATAAAGGCACAATCGTATAACATGTAAATGAAAAGTTTTACATACTTTAAAATGCTCAAACCTTTAACTATTCTGTTCTGTTAACTATGAAATATTTGATACAAACAGCTTAAAGTATCACAGTATGAATTTTATACAATTACAATTAAACAGGTCAGTGTCATAGTAATTTTTTAGCAGATGTTATTTGTAACAATGGTGTTTAATTTTCTATTTTAATGTACAGTAACAACAATTCCCTGTCAAATTTGTTAAATATAACGTTACATGGATCATATTACATGGTTGTGTTTCATGTCTGGGGTTATAATTTTCTAAGGCTTCCAATTGTCACCACAACTGTAGCCCAAAGGTTGACACAGATGGCAGGATTAACTCAGATAATTTGTCATACATAGTACTCTACTACTACTAGTACTAGACTATTGTTTTTTACTGAGATGATTTAATATTTATTCCTTTAATAGCAACAATAACTGTAGTCTTACCGAGACAGAGAAATTCACATTAATTGATGATTAAAATGTAATGACTGTCCAAAAGTTCATTCACATTTTTTATCTCTTTGTATTTTTAGAGTTTACATCCGTTTGATATTTTACAAAGTTTATGCAGCTAATGAATGGACTGCAACATATATAATACATATATATGTATATGGTATATATCGCTGTAGGAAAAAAAAATAATCCATTTATTACAGAATCAATATGAATTGAGTTTGTCTCTTTGGGTTACTAATATCTTCTAAATTGAATGTAGCAAATTGTCATGAAAAGTTTATTTACTATGGAGTAAACATATTATGATATATGAATAGTAATATTTATTGAGGTATCAGTTATTGCTATGGCACTTTTACTTTGGTAAACCTTCATTTGAGTTGTATGTTAAGGCTTTTTTTTTATGTTATATATGTTATATATATTCAAGACCTCCATCCTAGACATTATAGATGTTTGTAATGATCCAGGCGAGGACTTCGCCCACATGTCCTCGGCCCTTTTGTACCGGATGTTGAAGAGTAAGACTCAGCAGCCATTACACGGAGCAGTCAGGCTCTTGAGGGAAGATGTCGTGTTCCTCTGTCTCGTGGAAAATCACGCGAACGTGAGTACATACTTAAGTATATTATTTCTATACTCTTTAAACACGTTTCGCACACGGCGTTGCTTGCGTGAATTCCTCGTCGTATAAAATATAATTTTTACATACGCATCATCTTCGGTTCTTTTCACATTACATATTCTTTAATAAAATCGGTTTTGTAGATCAGAAAAACAATTTTATTTAAGTTATTATTTCTGTCTCCTTATCCGTTACGAAGATCTTGTTTAGCAATACATAATCAGTTCTTGTATATTCGTGTCTGCATAATATCTTTAAGAAATGCATAGCGAAATAATCTGGTATATTATCTGCATGAATGCTGTCATTATATTAATATTACATTTAACAAAGAGCCGAGACATTTTCCCATTACCGTTATGATAATGCAGATTATGGGAATATTTTCTATACACGTAACTAATATTACGGTTTTGTGTTGGTTTTTTTAAACACATGGAAATCTTTAGTTTACCTCAGAATTTTTGAGTATGAAGATTTCATTAATTAATGACACGTGTATTTCGTTTTGCTCTTCAGAACATGTTTTATATTCCATACTTATGGCTTTACTAATGGCTTGTATTAAATTCTCCGATTTGATACGGTTTTCAATTTATGAATATGTGACATTTCACAGATTTTTTATGCTTTTCATTTAAAAAGGTAAAACAAAGTTCAAAGTATCATGTTATATAACTTATTATACCAAAAAAAAGTGCACGGAATTTTATGATGATAATTTTTTTTGTAAAGATAGACGAAAAAATTGTTTTCGTTTTCAAAACGTTTAATAATTACGTTTATAATGAACCAAAGCTTGCATTCCAAGCGTTGGTATGTCGTTCCTACAAATCGTCAAAAATATATGTCAAGCCTTTCAATAGTTTTTTGGATGACGAAACGAATTTAGTTAAAGTCATTGCTGAATGGCCTATTCTAGGGAATAAATTAACAATATAAGTCAATCTGTATTTTCGCTATTTATAAAATTTGCCACAGTTTTTATTATATTATAATATATGTATATCAATTCAACATTGCGTTTGTAGTCAGGTGAAAAAATAAAATCAGTTAGCGGTCTGTAACAAATATAATTTAATATAACATACTTGAACTTCAACTAAGAAAATTTATTCTGAATATCTATCATATCAAATATACATTCGTTCAAACATGCAAGCGTTACTTTTTCGCATCATAATAAAAATATTTTTTTCTTATAAAATTGTTAGTTGTATTAAGCCTTATGGCAGTGAGACTGTCGTACAATATGTACCTATATTTAAAAGTACGATTAAATTAATAACACTAAAATGTAAGCGGTGATTTTAAAATCACAAAAAAGAATCACTTAATCTACGACTAGTATTTATATTTATAAAGAAAACATCATTAATAAAAGAAATCCTTTGGAATGATAAAACATGTTTAACATAAAAAAAAATCTGGGTTTTTCCAAATGTGTCTTACAACAAAATTATAATAATTAAATCAATATTGAATCATATAAAAAAAAGGAATATTTAGAGTAAGATTTAAAATTGCTTACACTATCTAAGATAATACACGAACAGGCCGATAACTATTAAAGTATAACTGGCTATGTTATACCTGGAGTCATTACATAGATTACCACGACAGAAACAGTGCAGGGTTTGCGTTGGTCCGTCGGAGTCCGTGGGTGCTTCCTTGCAAGCCTCCTCGTACACTTCGTAGATTGTATCCACTAATTGCCACCTACCATTTATTCTTGCTTGGTCCCCCGACAAACGTTGAGAAGCGCATCCCCTCTCCACACTCATCGAACTCACTTTAAAACAATATAAAACTATTAGTAATTTGATATGCATTAAATATAAATCGATATATTATTAAATTTGGTTTTTTCTGAATCGTTATGTTATCTTTTTTAAGATATACAAAAATACTTTAATATAATGATTGATTTTAACTAACATAATAATCCCATTGAAGTACAGCCATTAATGTGAACGCATGATTTATATTGAATCAATCATCGGCCTCTAAGCCCCTTGCTCCAGTTTCTTGGTGACCTGATACGTTCTCGACTAACACGTTAACATGTGCTCTGGTATAATGAATTCATATAGGCTTTATGTAACATGTGCGTAGTAATGTCTCGTATTTTAATACGGTACAACGACTAAACGGGAGTTTGTAATGAAATTCTTTTTATTTAATCGTTAATTTGTTGAGTTTTATTTTTTGTATAACGTAATATGTATTTGTATTTTTTGGGTCTATATGTTTCATCAATAACGTATATCTCGATACAATTCGTACATTTATCATGTTGCACTGTATCTGTTGTTTGTATTTTATTAAAGTGATGCATCAGTTTCAATGTAACAATAAAACACCCAAACCATATGGCTAATATTTTAACGACTTACTTGATCAGACGTTGACATGGCGCCGGTCTTGATTAATTTATTTTCTTAATTAACAATTGCCTATCTACATTCAGGCCAATAACAATTTTTTTTTTCAGAGTTAAACAAAATTAAAGAATCAGCAGTTCTTTTTATCTAACGTTTTCTTTTGTATGTAACTAATCTCTTTAATACAGCTCATAAAAGTGGCGGACATTTCAACGGACTTGGTTCAAGTATTCGTAAGGATGCTAACAGACTAGCGACAATTTATTAAGTACAGCTAAATATATTGTTCGAGGACAGCCGTTCTGGTCTGAGTGAGGCTGTATGTCGTTCGCATATTGTCCACGTTTATCGGCTCCCTAAGAATTATAATCTTATTCATATAAGCCATCTTTGGCGACGGCGGCACGCGGATGCCATATAAAGGACACGAACTTTTAAAATTCGTGTGACATAAATAGCAGTTTAGAATTCGCAAATGTCGTAATGGGGACACAGCCGTTGTAGGAGCGGTTCGTTATCGTTTTTATGGCAGTCTGTAATGGAAACTAAGTTATTGGCTGTGTAAATGTAACTTATATTTAGTCGACTCTCGTACATGAATTCAATAAAGAAGTATAACTATTGAATATTTTCTACTTAATGTTCAAATGGCTTTAATGATATATGTATGTAAATTTTTGTGTCGTGTCTCAATACAGTGAATATGATTTTATTGTATTGTAATCTGTTCTATTACTTCCCACACCCGTCTCTTATTGTAATGAATTTTTATTAAAATATAAATTAATATCAGCTGCGCAATAAAACGAGTGAAAGCATTGTTCGAACTGCGGGATGTGTTTGATGACTAAGAACACATTATTCAGAGAACTACGTCCTATTTCTTTTATTTATATGACTTTATGATTTCATATTTTAGAGGTACATATATAATTTTCACTAGAGTTTATCTGCTAGTGTAAAAAAAGACATTTTTCGTTTTGTAAGTGCATTTTTAAAAAGTAAGTTCATCTATGAGACTATCCAATGGAAGACAGGTATAAAATATATTTTGTATACATAATTAACTTCACGTCCATTATCTTGTTTTCTCTCTGCAATCGTTAAAGAATTTTTATCTTATATATTTATATATATTTTTTGTTTATATATTGTGACACTGTTTTATGTACCTACAACTCGCACTCTGTATTTTTTTGTTAAGTGTTGCCATATTATTTTTTTTATTAATAAATAATTTTTATAGTGTTCAACTTACTACCATTAGCCAGTCTTAAGGTGGTCTCTCTCTTGAAACACATGGTTGAATGTTCACATAGTACAAGGAATTTGTCGCTGCCGTCAAAATGGCTGCACTGTTGATCACCGGAGTAGGTCTCCTCGGGAGCGCATTTGAAACAATGTAGTCCCGAAGAGGCTGGAATTTTAAATAAAAAATTGTAATAACTGCCTCAGTATTCCTCGAGATTAAATCATTTGATAGTAATTTTACATTCTTTATTTAAATTTAAATTAAGAATTTAAAATCTCTGATTGTTTTTGGGTCTGTTATCTCATTGGTCAAAGTATAGGAACTATTTTGAAAAATTCTTAATACTTTATTGAAATGACATTTGATAAAGAAGTTTGACATGAGGTATCTTAACAGATATACAGCTCACGTATTTTTGGCTTAGCGCTTGTGTAATGGACTGGATATATCATGGTTTGACATGAAATCACGTAAGCGGATAATTTTTGTTTCAGAACTTTGACTCTGCGGTTACTGTTTATAAATAAAGGTTGCGATGCTTAACATAATTTAATAAAATGCTTAAATTTATGTTTAAGACTTCAATATTCGAAGCAAATAGTCTTTCGATCTTAATTTGTTTATATTTTGAGTTACAATCCTCTGTTTTGTTTCTTTTTCAGCATTTTCTGAACATCGTTTTGTTTGCTTTATTAAACATTTAAATAATTTATTATAGAATCCTTTATTGCAGCTTGTTACTTTTAATGTTATTTGAAACCTACATTTGGGCGTTCCGTCTATAACGAATTATACATATACGAACAATAAAGATTTTTTTACATAATCACTGACATCGTATACTTATACTTATACTTCACACAAAATGAGTAGCATTTTTTTAATGGTTTCTCCATTATTTTTATTCTACTGATCATTTATCACTATAACTTATACGTTGTTTTTGATAATTTTTAATATCTCTGTATGTATGTGATAAACCACGTGACTTGAGATAACAATAGGTATGTGCTTATCACATTATGAGAACGTTTTACTATTGACAAAATGTTCGTAGTAAAACTAAAAACCACCTTAAACGGTGTTTAAACATTAAAGAATCATTTAACATTAGGTTCTTTACAAATTTATTAAAATAAGTTGACTCTCGGTTAGGTTCCACGAGAATATAACTCATACAATTGTTGTCATGATAGTAATTATATGAGAATAAAAAATATATTTATTTCAATCACATTAGAACACACACTATTGAAGGATATTTCACTATTGTATTACTTACTTCGTTGACTTCAAAAACAATTCCGAATGAGAAAATTTTTATATGTGCCCATAATGAAGCTTTGATACTTCCTTTATAAAGTTATAAACTTACACTGTATCCTTTTATATCCGTTGTCGTGACTGAACTTGTAAGCCGTCGGGTTTCATTTCTTCGTATTCCATACGAGAAATATATTATATATCAATGTAAATATATGTCCGGCCGACGTTCATAATGAAACATCGGTTTTATTACCAAATAATAATATATATATATATATATATATATATATATAGGAGTTGAATTTAATCACACTATATTTTTGTTACATATAATATATAAAAGGAATATTTCATCGGGAATCTTAGGACTGGTAATTTTAAATAACTTCGTATTAAGTTAGCGGTCACTTTAATTTTTTTTAATTTCATGATCGCTGTACTTATGATATGTAATTTTCTTCCAAACTTTTGTTATATTAACATGTTTAGTTTGCCACCCGCGTATCTTAAGTCCGACCTGCATATGTTTTAAAACTATTTAAGTCGTTCCTTTGTAACCTTTAAAACACGTTTCCATTATAGTTTATTATTGTATTTTTTACTTCATAATATATATATATATATATATATATATAAATATATATATATATTTTTTATTACAATACAATATGTTTAATTTGGAAGGAGTTTTTTGTTGTTAATGTGAACACTATCGTGACTGAAAACGATTAATAATACGGGCTAGACGTACAAATGATATCACCCAAACTACTGTTGTCTTGTTTAACGAAGGGCACATTATTGATTTTATATTGAATAAGATTATTTTTATAACAGTCTTCACCTAAAATTTTTAAGTGATAAATGATTTGAAATGACCAGACCGTCATTTGTTAAACAAGAAAATTACTTCAGTAAGTGGAAGAGAATTTCCAATTACCAAAGGTCACTTTAGTTTCAAACAAGATTTAAGTATATCAATATATTTATTTTGTTTTTTGTAGTTTACTTTTAATTTCATATATATGAATAATTGATTTAAATTTCTGTCTTACCTCAAAAGGTTAAGGTCTCAGCCTAAATAAAACTCATTATAACTTGTTTAATACGCAATAAAATATATGTGCGGTATTGACATATGAGTATATTGATTAGTGAATTTACATCCAAAAAGTCGTCTAAGTTCAATGACCGTGATATATATAGACTATAAATTTTTATTATTATTAACATCTAGCAACTTAATTAAGCAAATTAAAGCTGATAATATCATGAGTTAGTGGACTCGTTTTCATAGCCATTCTAGATTTAGCCACGGCTAATATGTTTAATTAGCATTAATTAATTAAAACGTATTTATCCTGTTGATAAATCACAATTAAATTTTATATGAATCTAAAGTTTTGTTTCTAACTATATTAAAGTCAGTTTTGTTAACATTCAATATACGATATCGTACAATGAAAAATATTTACATTGCTAGATAATATGACAATCAATTTGTTGATATAATAATTTTATGTTAATATATGTAGTTGATAGTTTATATAAAGGTTGTGCCCACGCATGGTTTACATATGTATATCGTTATGAAATATAATTTGACTGTTTTTTTTTTGTTTTTAATTTATAATATTTCATTGTTAACAGTTTATCTATTATTTGTCCTTGTCACAACTATCCGTGTAACAGTTATAAGGTTCATTTGTTTTTTTTCTTATATAGGAAGCACATTTGTAACATATTTTTATTGTTCTGCTTCCTCTTCCGGACCGCAGATGCCATTTGAATATTAATGGTATTTAATTTTGACACAATTTCATTGTCCTATATACCGATAAAGCAATGCCGTACATAAATCGTCCGTCTTTATGTTTTAATTCTAACAAAAAAACTAAATTATATAATAAGTATTGCGTTTTAAATAAATTACTTACGTTTCCAAAATAGCGCTAATGCAATAAATAACAACGCGAACTCCATTATGCGAAATATAAATAACACTTAAAATACATTGGCAACGTTTTAAAAATTCCGAACACCGGTACGTTACGAAATAAAATGTGAAGAGCGCAGCAGCAGTTCACACGTCCGTGTTCGGAGCGCTTCTGGCTCCATGTGCTTTACGGACCATCTCTACGAGGCCGTGATTCACAGGAAGGAAGCCCAGTATTAAAACGGGACATGTCCAAATAACCAAATGGTTTATACAAAGCGAACAGTGGCGCTGACTCGTCCGATCGATGTAGCACTGGCGCGACACTACCCAAGTGGCTGCTGCCAAGCTTTTTGCTTACGCGTATCTCTACTTGTATTTTAGCCGCAGCGGCGACCTTTCGATTGTTTTGCTGGTTTTTTTTTATTATTATTTTGTAATCAAAATTCGTACGTCATACGATTGATAAAGCCGCTCATTTGGAACATCGTATGGTACCAACGAGTGTTCATATCGTTTGTCGGACAATGCTCGCGTTCAATAATTCGACAGCCTTTGTTACATTTGTATGCTAATAATATGATAATTGAAACCAATGTGTTCTTTTCCGGAATGCATTCCGTGAAACGTGATTAATGTTCAACATTTTGTATGATTTATTTCCCCTGTTCTCATTTTTCCTATAATGTTAAGCACAATATTACAAGTGGTCGTCGCATTCGTCTGCTTACAGTTTTGAACTCATGAATAATAATCAATACATTTTGTTTATGATCTATTTATATTTTTCTGCGAAATTTTATTTTTGTGTGCAATGGATTGCTTGGAGTAGAGCTATTTATCGATTATTCGACCCTCTTGATGTTCTTACTCATGTCTAAATTAAACGTGATATAAAAAGTTTAAGAGGGAAACGTTTGAGGTTGTTAGTAGTATGGCTGTTTGTTTGTTTGGTTTCAGAGCTTCTCTTTATAAAACATTCCCCGCTATCATTACCGCCCACATCCTTTACTCCTATAGATAAAAATTGCCTACATATGATCTGTTAGTTTTTAATATTCAACATTTTCATATTTATCACCGTAAATTAAATTGGACGTCATATTCTCGCTCTGCATGCGATAATTTGTAATATACTGAAAAACATAAATATGAAAACGGATAGATTTAAATATGACAGAAATACACTGCGTTTAAAATTTAAATCGGCTCTTAAATTTAACAGAGGCCGAAAATAATTCCAAATGTTTTTTCGTTTATATAAAAAAATATATAATAATATTAATATTTCTTGTTGCAACCTTGGAATGCTTAAGTAGAATTAAATATCTTCTACGTATTTTTTATGTGAAATAGTTTTTCATATATTAGTATCCAAATAAATTATTTTTGCTATAAACAAATAGATTTACTGTTTACACGATGGTGTGCTTGAAGAGTATTGTTATAAACACGTACTCCAGGTCAGTGCTCTTTAGCTGTAAAAAAAATTAATTTATAAAATCAGCTGCGGCAGACACGTTTAAATCTAGTTCTTAGATGATGCTTTTAACATGAACTGATATTTGTAATCGTTATTTTATTTGGATTATAATCAAATTAAATTAATCGATTTGCCCTTAAAAGTTGTTTTAAAAAATATATATTTTAATAATGACGATGTTAAATTCACGTTACAACTGTTCCACCCTCCCAAAATCGGTAGAAACGCTGCTTTTATCGTCCTAAAACCGTTTCTATACTAACTTCTAGTGGGGAGTCCAAAATTTTTTTATTATTTAAAGCAAATAATATCTTTCAACTCATAACATCTAAACTTAAAAAAAATATATTAAAAGTAAGTGAGATATTCACTAAACAATGCCCCAAAGTTGTGTAATAAAATAAAATATATTGTAATATTCATCCCTGAAAACATTCCATTAGGTAGATGTCTTATGAAATACATATATACGCAAAGTGGCAAAATGGAAAATTGCTCAATAACAAGAGTCAGTTATTACTTAGTTTAAAGATGATTGCATCTTACAACTAAAGTAGCGTCGTAAAAACTTTGTGTACCAACGGTCGTTAAATATTTATAACTAAACAAATCTTCGTATTCACATAAATACCTTTTACAGTCATTTGAACTGCTACTTAAGTTTTAAATAAAACTATGGTTTACGGATTTATTACATTAACCCTCGGTTTCGATAACTTTACAGCAGTTTTTTATAGATAAAAATAAATGTGTACACACGAAAATCTTTGATATCATTATGATACTTAACTGCTAAAGTTGACTAGACTAACAAAATTATACACGTTAAAGAAACATATTTATTTTAACTTTAATCCACTCCTATTAAAAAAAAGAGAAAATGTTAATATTCCATAATCATATTTATGCTTCAACCTACTTTTTAATATACCACGAGTTATTCAATGTCTTATAAGACAAAGCTTTCATCCAATGAATAACTTAAAAATAAATTAAACAGTATATATATATATATATATGAATAACATTTATTTACAATCACTAGAATGCGTGTACGTTTTACAATTGTGTACAAGTTTAAAAATAATAAATTATATAATTCAAATCATTGACTTTGTTTACCTATATAAGAAATTTGATAAGCTACACGGTAACAAGAATATCACATAGACACCAGACACTTAAAATGCGTGCACATTTACAAAAAATATATTACTCTACAATCATATATTTATACCGAAATATAAAAAATATAGAGGTTTTTTGATTTATCATCAATACTAATGTATATTGGGCAAAAATACAGTACAATGGTGGTAGAAAAGAAGCATACTTTAGTTGGAAGGTTATTTTCTTAAAATGAACTCTTTAAAATAACAGAGAAAACCTGTTTTGTGATAGAAAAAATTATATTCTGTGTTTTATAAGAGTATCTCTTGTATAAACAGTTATACAATGATGTTTGTGTTTATTAATATTGATAATAACTCCCAGCGATATCATTCACTTAACATACATACAAGTTAAGATATTGTTACTAGATTTTATTTTAATATAAAAAAATATGTGGTTTAAGTTAAAAGAAGAAGCTACAGTTTTTATTGGGGAAATATATTACACACTTTAAATACATCCATGTATACTATGTGACTAAAGTTTTTTCCATACTTATTTCTCATGTACTTTAACATCTTCCGCTCACATTCATAGACGTTTGTTATCTATAGTCCTAATATTTTCATTTGCCACACTTTCACTGTTCACTATCTAAGACTGTTTATGAATTTCATCAGATTGAACACCATTATCACACCCATAATGTCCGTGTAGCCTTCGTGGCTGGTGTTCGGTGATGTGTTGCACAGATTCTCTCTGCAGTAGCAGAAACTGCAAAAGAAGGTCTTACTTAGTATTTTGAATAAATTATAAATGTCACAAAAAAAAAACAATATAAAAACCATCACATTGTAATCCTGACGTATGGTATAGTGCAAATTTGACACTCTTTGGTCTTAAATACGTTATTTGCATGTTTGTTACTCAGTTTTAATGCTTGTGTTATATATAGGAGATTTCTATTTTGGTTTTTTCTTTAAACAGTTCTACATATTAGATTTCGAATGTATGTAATATTAAGTGAGATGTTGTCATAATCATATTTGAATGGTTATCAAGTTACAAACGCAATAATAGTATCCATTACGTATAGTTGGATTAGAATTTTTTTTACGTATGATAAATCGTAATTCTTGTTTTACAATCGAACGACCTTGATTAAACCTATTACCGTGTGAAGGTTAGTTCAAAGCAACATTGACGAGGCTATAGTTTGTATATATTTTTTTATGTTACATAAGTCCTTTGATAGGTGATATTACATTTTGTATATATCGAAATTTATGATTGCGTTTCTTTGAACATATTCAATTTAAAAATGTTAACATTAATTCAAATTTTTACAAATTTCCCATTTTTCTTGCTACTTTTTTGCTACGTCTAGATTCCTACAGTAGAAAGTCTTGATATTATACCTCGTGGGAGTTGTTCTTTCTCCTTTGTCATTGTCAATATCTGTGCATCCTTCGCTGTAAGGTTCCAGAACCTCGGTCTTTGGGAACCACCTCCCGTTCTCGATGTCGTGATATGCGTGCTTTTGAGGTGCACAATCACGAAGGACTGCTGATATTCGAACTGAAAAAATAGTTTACTTATTGTTATTAAATTATTGTATTGTCAACGGTACTCTTGGATAACACAAAAAGTTTAATTATTACAAAATTATTTTGCTAATATTAGTCTCATTCATTCAAAATATAACTTAATTTTTCTATGAAATATCTGAAATAATCGATTTTCTCCTTTTCATCAGAAAAATCTCTAGTGATGAAGTTCTATAGTAAATTTAGGAGTTTCTTGTGTTATGTGTTCATATATTATGAAGACTGCTTATTTATTTCTGATGTTACCTCCATTTTGAATGTCCAGATAGAATTCCTGCTTCATACACATAGTAGAGAAGGGACATTCCACAACAAACGTATCTGAATGGTCAAAGTGACTGCACAGCCGTTTGGTCGTGTTATAGTATTGACCTGGTGGAGGGTTGATTAGACACTGGTAGCACTGCAGCGATGACACTGTAAATATATGCATCTATGTTTATACAACGCTTTTGATGTCACCAAAAATATGTTTGCAATCTATCATTTGTTAGCCGCCTTATAGTTTTTTAAATTTAATATACAAAAAATAAACTGTCGATTGACCATCTACCACCTTAAATATATAAAACTAATTGGAAAATACAACACCTATGAAAAATTCCTTGACATTCTAAAAAATGAATTGAACGTCAATGACAACGTTCATTGTTTGTCCATAGTGAGTCATGCATTTCATACGCCCACACTAATTTGTATTACGCATTCGTCTCTGTTCGAACGCACTCAGAGAATTGTCTCTCTAATGATCGTTCAATGGTATAACTCTCTATTACAATTAAAAATACGTTAATTCTATGTCATTAAGGTTGCTATTTTATCATTGGTGTATAAAATGCGAAACCTAAGTAATCAAATTGTTATTTCATTTAAATCCTTACGGCCATGACATCATTAATAATCACAATGATGCTTAGTAAAATGTACATTATTCTGCTATGTTTTTTAATATTTGAAACGTATGCCATATCTGTTGATTATTATGTTGGTGATGTTTCGAAGAATAAGAAACCACAAAATATAACGTACAACGAATCTGATTCAAGACGAACAATGATGAATGCTTCTAACACAACCGTGGATATAACTGACGGTTTTACAGATTATGACGATGACTTTGATGAAAAGATTATAATTTCTTTTCAAATAGACAAAAAGCCACGACCAACTAATACTTCAATACCAACTTTGAGTTCCGCACCAGATAATGTCACTTGTGCTCCTATTGTAAACATCCAAACACCAGACCCAAAAATTATTCTTAAGTTGGATTTATTAACTCATGACGACTACGCTGACCAAAAAGCAAATGAACCTCATAGTTTGCGTAACGGCGATAATCCTGATAAATGGGTTCATAATACGATTAAAATGAAAGATAGTAAGAAATCAGATGTATTATCTTATGGAATATTTTATAATCTGGAACCAGCAGTTGACAAAGATCTTATTAAAGAACAGAATAAAAGAAATTTTACCAATGTATGGTATGTTCCTCAAGATCTGCCATGTTGGGAATTACCCCTCGTTTATGGTGAATTAGGAGAAAGAAAAGATAAATCTAAGGTGTTTTTGATATACAATGGAAAACTTAAAAAAGTATTCGATCCTTGGATTGAGGCGCGACCAAAGTTTAAAATAACGGATGCACCGATCTCGCATTTTGTAAATAAATGGTGCGGAGTGCAGCCATGTTTTGGTGACCATACACTTTGTCTATTCCCAAATAAAGATATATCAAATGTTTGCGATCAAGGATATACAGTAAAGACGCCCAATATTCTGGATCAAACTAACATTATCAATACCATAAATACCATGCGTAATCGTATTGCCAATGGGTTAAGTATAAAATATGCACATCTTCCCACCGCTGCTAACATGAAACAAGTAATATATGATTATGATCTTCAAAAGATTTCTGAGGCATGGCTACGACAATGCTTGCCAGGAGCCGCTCCTTGTTCAGCCCTTGACGGAAAATCAGTTAAGCAACTCGAATGTACCAAATACTCTAAATTCTGCTGTTTGAAATACTTTAAAACGGCTGAAAAATGGTTTGAATCAAATTTGTTTCAATTATTTAGTGTAATTTTAAATAATCATAAATATTTATCTTTTTACAGCATACCGCGTCATGAATGTTTTATAGATCCTGTCATTGGCTGTCTTCACATTTGGTTTTCCAGTGCCGGAGAGAATTTAAATCCAGTAGATGTCAGTTGTGGTCATACAACAGTATTAAATTATAACACTGTTCAATTGCTTTGGGCTAAGACTGCGAAACTAGGGTGTGCCTATGGCATAAGATCTAGTGGTGACGTGAGAATTGTTTGTAATTTTTCTCCAGGCGCTCCGTTTATAATAGAGACACAACTATACTGTGGTATTATAGCGCATGATGACTTACCACTATTCCGAGGTAATGAAAACCTAACAGATTTAAATTTTTTGTCGAAACTGGGAATCAGATGGAACCGTATTATCAAAATTCCAAAAATATTAACCACGGATACAAAAAAATTGGACAGCAGTAGGCACTTAACTAAAAAACTAAAACCAACCTGGGGGGTGGATAGTCTGACCAAAATATATGAAGAGGGCTGGGTGAGAAAGAATGTCAATAGGAACCAGAATGGAACGGAAAGTATGATCGCTCGTTTGGTAGCCAAGTTTTGGTTCAATGATATCAGTGAATCAAAATGTGACACAGGTGAATCTGTGTACGAAGCAGGTAAACCAGGATCCATGTGTACAGAAACAGGAGCTACTTACAGCAGTCTCTGCTATGACTTCAAGGATCCTACACCTGGTTATAGACTAATCGCTGTGGCCGCTCCCATCACCCTATTCTCGTTGATATTATATGATTTATTTAGCGGTGTTGTCAGACAAACAAATTATTGAACTATAGTTTAAATACTCCAAGTGAAGTGAATACGAAACCACATTTTATATATACATATATATAATATAAAAAAATACCAGATTTTTACTGTACAATAACTTTTTTATATATTATTTTATGTAACTCTAAGTTGTTAATAATAAATTGAACGTGCTGACGCCAGTATGTTGTACGATAAATAAATATAACCAGCTTCAAGCAACAATGAGTCATAACACGCCACATGCCTCGAAGTTGAATACTATATTATAATTTAAAAGTATTTGAAATTATAATTTAAAAATAGATTACACTTCATATCACTGATGATTCATAAATTATTAAAAAAAAAACACAGAATTTTTATAGTTTTGTTTTATTCAATTTCAAATTAAATATGTGCTTGTAACATAACTTCCTACTTAGTATGTAACATGTTGCTGGCCATATTCAAAATTGATTGCCTAATAACTTCTTACATTAAGTAAAAGGATTTCAATTACGAGTAGGTATGTATAATGAAGCGGGAAACATAGTATTGTTATATTTTTCGCACGATCATTTACGGTCGAATAATTGGTGTTACAGTGAGGAGTAAATAAATGTTTTAAAATTTTTTCATAGCTGTGACTTTTCTAAACCGATTTCGATCTTGATTATTAGACTTACGTAAGTTTTCTACAAGTTTGGACGTCGCACGAAAGGTTCCTTTGTTTTTCATGAACTTTGAAAATTCTTAATTTAATAATGATAATAATTAATTATATTATACCTGTAGATATAAACGATGTGATAGTTGCTACAGCCAACAGATATTGCTCCATAGCTGCTGGTGATTTTATGTTCGGCCCAATTTATGTTTGCGTAATAGTTTACCATTGAATCAACTGCTTTCCTTGTCCATTGACTAGTATTTTGAAGATCTCATTTACAATAGACTGTAAATAAAGTAAAGATTATAGTTAATTCATTTTTATTGGAATCCATTAAAAATCTTTAAATATAATATTTTTTTCTCTTCGATTACTATATCTTAACTCATGCTTGTTATAAAATCATGTTAAGCAAGAAAACGCACATTATGAGATTTCCCATTTCCTTTTACTACAAAGTATATGTAAATTTCTTAACAACTTGTATTCCCATTTACTTTAAATAACTCAATATTTAATTTTATGATTCTTTGAGTACTTTATGGTCTACAAACTTCGTCGTAACGTAAACCTAGCTTCTTCTATATTAAAAAAATGAAAATTCTCAGATCGCGTGCAAACAACAAAACGTTTATATTTTATTTCTTAAGTACAGTTTACTTTTTATTTTAATATCAATATATATATACATTTGTAGTGTTTATATTAAAAAAATCGAATAAACCTATCCTAATATTATTTATGACCAATGTTAACAAATATGAATACAAATACAATTTTAACGCAAATAGTTAACGTTGAGCCAGTTTTCAAGGTTTCGACACGGTTGCGACACCGTACGCGGCCACTAGGCTGCTTTTTATTTCTATAAAACAGACATACAAAATTGTGCTTATTATATGTAACCACATATTAAACTCGTAATATAATGGTGGTACAGTTCTTAATTTTAAAATATTTAGCTTTTCCAATAGTACAGACGTTTCGTGAAAGGTGTATTATATGTATTTATTGTATTATCTATGATCTTCAATGTTTTTGACTCTCAGACTCCATATCATCAGTTTAGTACTGATCATATTTCAGCAAGTGATTCCTATAATATATTTCAGTACTGGTAATTCCTATACAATGTAACACTGCAATGTAAAACATGGCTTCAATTAGAGGTTTTAAATTTGTGAATTATCGGAGGTCAGTCACGGACAGAACGGGTTTAAGTAAATGGCATTGTAAAACTGAAACCATGTATGTATAGCGATGTACATCTTGTTATGCATAGTAGAAACATTATACACTTTTTCAAATCCTTCAAATCGTTGTTATGTCCAATGCCTTAAGGCCATTTATTTCTACCAACAAAGTTTTTTACCCACGACAATTGAAATAACATCAACTTTCTTATCTTATGTGTTTGACGATTACTAATATGCTACAATATCTAAAGGTACAATCGAAACTAAAACGTCTTCTTTCTTTGTTATAAGGTTTCAACGTCGGGACGTTTGACAAATTAACAGAAAGTAGGCTAAAACGATTACGAAATCTCTCCAAGACAAAGATCTAAAATTTTGCGCAAGTTCTTTATTTGCTTTTGAATTATTTTTATGTTGTTGTTTTACGTTTACTTGTAATCATAATTAATTATCGTGGAAACATATATTGTTATGTTCAAATGAATTATATTTTAGAAAGTCTTTAAACAAAATTTACTTCTCGATGGTAAATTAAATCGAACATACAAATAATAGAACTGACTACGTCTTTTAAGCCTTAGGATGGTTTAAATATATAAATTTTAACATCATAATTCTAATAGTTTTTTACGCGCATAGATTAACTTACAGCTGTAGACATTACTCCTAGATATTGTGTGTCTTATATATGTATGTATTTGTGGATATAATTGGACCTTGATGTATAATAAATACTTATTAGCATAATTATTTTAGTATTATTATCTTCACATAACTAATGGGTATACGTCCAGTATAAATTTGAAATAATTAACCATTTTAATTCTCGCACACTTAGTTATAAAACAATTAGAGCAGCATTGAAAACCAAAGTGTGTATATTACAAATAACGAATGATTTACGCTTGCGAAGGCTTTGCTAAAATTATTTTGAAGTAAAACGAATGTATGTAGCAATTATGTTATTCATATTTCTTTAATATATCACACATAGTTTTACCTAAATTCTTTATACTTGTTTTACTAAATTAATTTTATGTTACAAAAGGTCGTTATAAACACGAGTTTGTCGTTGACCCTCGGGGATTTCGGTTTACAAAACATTTAACTAATTGGATTGCGGAACTTATAAAAAATGATGTAGTTTACTGTTAAATTATTTGCTTCCTTTAAATCGTGATTAAGTCACATGCCAAACACCACGTCTTTTAACCTAGGCAAGCTCGTGACGTTTTAAAAGTATATGATGTCATTTTATTGTTACAAAATCGCTTATTTTAATATGAGTTTGAAGAAATTCTAACAAAAACTTATATAACCATGTGAAACGACACGTATTTCGATAGTTATAAATTGACTAATATGTACATTATGAGGTCAGTTTATAAGGGACATGATCTTTGTACTAATAGCCGTTAATATTGACTAGAGAAGATGAGATATTCTCTAGCTTATTATCTGTTTCAAAATATGTCAACTTTTTCGTTAAACTTTCAATTAAAAATCTTATTTGTAGATATTTGTTGTGTTTAGTACACGTTCAAATAATAAACCATCAAATGATTTTTAAGATATTAATACAAAATAAACACATAAACAAATATCAAACTTCATTTAGTCGCGCGAGCGAAATGAGAATAGCTTATAAATTAAATACAAGGGTTCAATATATATTGGTTATTCACAAAAATAGAGGGTAATTTTACGAAGACATTTTTATAAATAGTTACTTAAAAGTTTTTCTTATACGTTTATATTATTGCGAACACATTCTTATCGTATTTTCTTAACATCAACACATCACCCACACACATAATCATATGAATGACGTCATAATAATCATAATAATTTGAGATCGCCACTAACACCAGCAATTATAATATGATTTAAATTATAATATATTTTGTATTTTAATATACCTACTACCCACCTCCACTTATAAATGAAACCCCGCTTTTTTAGAACAATTTAAATAAAAATACATATATTATATACACGCAAATACGATCACAGTCAAATAAAAAAATATGTATAAATTGTCAATAAAGAATCCTTACCGTGACTTTTGGACGTCTCTTAAAACATTTTAACATGTGTTTTTATCGATGTGATTCTAACGTTGTACGAGACAGGCGCGAGGCACGTCCAATAGCAAAGACATTACTGAATGCTGGCCAAGATTGCAACTCGCTGTCTAAACGTCATTATACGTAACGCCGGTGTACTTGACCGTACCAAGAACAAATTACTTGAACGTTGCGCGAATTATACAAATACATCTAACTAAAATACGTCCGAGACCCCAAAAATGGCAGCGGTGTGGGACAAACCAGTTATTTTTTTTAATAAAAACAGGTTGTGTATCCTTCTGTATTGATAACTTTTTATATGACCTTCGGAAATGAAAGTATAACAACCTTTGTCGGATACCTTGATATAGTGAAATGCGAGCCTTACCGCGGTTTATTTCTGAGACTGAGAGATATGTCTCCTCCGCTAATGACCTTTGATAATATCTTGACTGTATTTAAGATAGTTACGTTGTTCAATAAAACTAATGACTAGACATAAGTGGAAGCGTATTAAGATAATAACAGGAAGATATCGTTTCTAGTAACGATGCATACAGTGGAAATACAGATTTTATACTTTACAATCTAATAAATTATGACTCTTCCAGTAGAATTTTAATATCGTATAAATAACTCGCTTTATATCGTAATGCAGAAAAAAATATATCAAAATCTCACAGACTTGTATTGATTTCGCTGTAATATTTTTAATTTTGTGTATGTTGAATGAGTATATACATATATGTAATCGGTGACATTTTTCTTTTCTGTCTTATAATAATTTAATAGAAAACAATACAAAATAATTGTCGCATGACAAATCCTGTGGATCAATTCAAAAACCGTTGAACTTCGTCAACATGAACACAGCCCTCTTATAACAAGCGAGCAACGATTTGTCACTTGACTAGCATCCTAATAAAAATGGTGATCTATCAACAATTATGCTTATTTAAAATACAAATGAATAATAATATTTATATATAAAGAATAAAATTGTCACATATTGTTGTGTAATCGTGAAAGTATTCGTTTATAATTCATCACGACGATCGTATGTGGTGGTCGCGTCCATAGCAAGACCGCTTCTGAAGCCATTGATACAGCTGTTGATGCATTGTTAACTAATTGCGTACTTCTGGTGAAGACGCATCTGTAATAACTAATGATGAACTGTTCCACTTCCGTTACCTCATTGTTTCCGTCATGATTAAGTAACTGCCGGGCAACCGTGAAGTGTATGTTTCTAGCTACCAGCAAAAAACTAAGAGAATTAATGTACAATATTTTTAATAGTTGATGTATGGGATTAATATATGAGACAGATTACATGGATACTGCATATTATGTACTCACATATTATGCAAGTAAGCGCGACGCTTGACATATTTTATATAAACGGTAGTTTAAGAAATGTCTTATTTTTATGTTACAGTTAACAGACATTGTGAACGCGATGTCCTCCCGTGGTGAGCTACCATTGGAATTGGCACTTCGTGGCCGAAGCGCTTCTATAGCCACAACGCTCCTACAACATTGTGCGGACGCGGATGCCCGCGGTCCTCGTGGCAGGACGCTCTTACACAGAGCAGTTGACGCAAGGGACTCATTCTCCGCCAAGTTCCTAATTGATAATGGAGCTGATCCCAGTCTGACTACTAAGTAAGTTATATATCAGAGGTGGATATTTAGTCTATACTAAGCTAAAAATAAATGATGTTCAAGAACACATAGCAACAGGTGTCAGAGGTGTTATTAATACTTAAATAATAATATTATTGTTTAGAATTGATTTAAAGCCTCTGTAGACGTTTGGTCACTAATGAAACTGATCTCTGTGGACCTTCTTAATATGAGCTCATGACTCATAGGACCTCTTTGATAAGTCATCGCGTCGATACTTGTTTACTCTGACTAATATTAGATTCACCTACAAATTTAGTTTGTTCAGATCGTTTACCTGGATCTATATGTACATTATTGACGCCGGAGACATTGTGCTTACATGAGAGCGATCCTCATTTGCTTACGAAGTAGATTACTATATTATAGTCTATTATTTTATTTTCACGGCTCGAATATCTGTGAAACAAGATTATAAAGACTCCTGAACACCTGACCCCCATACGGAATTGACACCTTATGTATTTATTAGGTTTCATCAAGCTGAAAATCCGAATTCACTAATTAGTATACGGAAAGATTATCCTATTTAATTTCCTGTTTGCTTGAATACAAATTTTTGATAATTCGCCTCATTTTAAATGTACATAGTAATATTATTTTGACTCGAGACTTGTTAATATAACTTACAACAAGTTTAGAGGTTACGGAGTTTGTTTTGCATAATCATAGTTAAGGAAATGTTTACTGATTTGAATTTTTATGTATTTTATTGACGTAATGGATAAAAAAATCGGAATATTTTATTTAGCCTTGTAAGTTTGCATTTAATATATAATTTATTCTAATAATTTATAGAGAGGAAGGCGACACTGTGTTGCATCTCATAGCGTCACTCACTAATAGCTCGTGCGATCAAGAAACAATGGATCAAATGATTGAAATAGCGGGAATCGCTGTACAGAAGGGAGCTGATATTAACAGGCAAAACAGAAAGGGATAGTAAGTATTGAAGCATTCCAAAGACAAACTTAAAACTATTCCATTTATTCCATATAAAAAACACTCAGTTATAATATTTTTTGTTATTAAAAATAAATAGTTGTAATAAATAGATCGTGAGATTCTGAATAAAATCAAAGAAATAAGCTCACGCAGCTATGTGTTGAATGCCAATGGATTAGTTGCGCAACGTTACCAACATGTCAAACAGTACATTTGACACGTCCGTTTATATGTTGTGCATCGGCTCGTGTTATGCATTTTAAGGTGTCGCACATTGTTACATATTCAATCAATAGATACTGTTCTAATTGAATTCGTTGACAACAATATTTACTACTACATAATGTTTTATGTTATCCCAATATAATTTATGAATATTGCTTTAAAACTAAATAGTCTAGCTATCATAAAATGTGTTAAGACGGACGCAGAGTTGGTATTTTAAAAAATAAACACAGACGAAAATATCATTATCATGAAACGCTTTAATTAATTTTAAATGAAATTCATGTCGAGTTTCACGCATACGACTAACACGCGATTATAATTGAACAAAGTCTCATAACGTACACTTATATAAACATCATTGATAAGAAAAATATTTAGTATCTTTATACTTAAACCGTGAAATGAATGCACCTATCATTTAAAATACAAACTGCTTATTAAATAATATATTAGATAATTATTACTGAATATTAAAAATGCCCTTAAGTATGAAAAGTCTGTGCACTTTTGTCGTCTCTAGAAATTGTATACCCATGTTTCTATATATTTATATATGTGTGTGTGTTTTTTATTCAGCACGCCTCTCCATCAAGCGGTGATCGCGAGAAATCAAAGGATATTCGATCTGTTATTGCAGCAACCTAATTTGGATACTAATTTACGTACAATATCGGACGAGCACCCGCCATTGTATTACGCGTTAGTTGATGATAGGCGAGCGTCAATATCATCCAGCGAGACCTTAGTAATGAATGGGTCCAACCCGTTCGATACGCCCGTCACGAATAAGGACGCCTTCACAGAGGACCCCATCGAGGGGAAATCTGATCAAGTGGTTGAGAGATTCTATGCAGCCAAACTTGTTGAGAAAGGATGTCAGCCGAATCCATTGTATTCAAGCAACGGTGATAGTCTCTTACATATTTTGGCGCAGGGATGGTTCGAGGTAAAGTTTGTCAAATAAAATAATTATAAAACTGAGAGTTGTTCAATATTAATAACAAAAAACTATTTACTCGTATAGGATTCAGCTGTGTTTCTAACGTCTCACTTAAACGGCGACTTGAACCACAGCAACGAGGCGGGCTTCACAGCTCTACACTCAGCGTGCTCTAACGGTCTCACGAGGCTGACATCCGCTTTACTAGAACACGGAGCTAGACCAAACTTACAGACGGCGTACGGCGAACACGACGACACAGTGTACAGGTCTAGACAAAAACATATTTCTAACAAAGATATAAATAGCATAAGACGGTATCTTCAGTATATATATATATATACATACATAGGTATTTTAAAGCTATTTGGTTCTGGCAGGAGACTTGTTCCTACACCGACCAGGTCCTACGTTCCTGATTATAACTATCGCGTTACCATTGATATAAATTTAAAAGGAATTTTCTCAAATTTTATAACAAGTTACGTCTGATTTGGAATGATATCGGATTGTATATATTTTTTTTAAATGGTCGTTATGTGTATTCCAGGCAAGTTCCACTCCATCTGGCTGTGTTGAATAACCACGAGGGATGTGTACTAGCCATAATAGAACATAAAAAGCTAGTAGAGAAAGGGGAACTGCCAGCCAATGACAGGTCCAACGTGAGTCTGATACCCAACTTAAACCTAAAGAACTCTGAAGGGGACACCGCAGTCAGCCTGGCACTGTCTGAAGGTAATGGTTTCCATTAACGATCACAAGCACCCTACATAATAGTTCAGAAATAAATTATGTGATTAAGAATAAAAAATGAAGTAACTTTGTAATCATTATATTTTATCTTGTATCTTCAAAATATTTTAATAATCTACACTTTAACATACATGTACTTGTATTTTCTAAACTAAGGACTGCTGTATTTACTTGTAACATACATCTAAGTCGTTTGTTTTGATAGTATCAAATATGATGAAGGCACCCTTGTTCCACAGGTCATAAACATCTGGTAGCACCGCTGATAGAGGGCGGAGCGGATCCTAACATACGTAACGGAAAAGGTTTTACGTTACTCCATCAGGCCATAGTCGAGGAGGATTCCAGGACCTCCATCTACTTGTTGGACCACGGAGCCGATATGAATGCTCTGTAAGTTTAACATATATATATGTACATATAAAATCCCAACCGTATTTTGATTAAGTAAACTTTCATTAGTTCCTCTGATGCCATTACATTTTACTTAATTCAATTATTTCGTATGAAGATATATGAAATTTTAGTTTGAGCTCTAATATGTATTCTTCGCAGAACCGATGCTGGTGAGACTCCCCTCCAGCTAGCGATCCACTGTCGTCTCGGTCTGGTGGTGGAGGCGTTGTGTGTTCGCGGCGTGGACATGAGCCGTCTGGACGCTCACGGTGTACCGCCTCTGTGGGCAGCCCTCGACTCCGGGCAGGAGGAAGTGGCCAGTGTTAGTTACATTTTTTGTTTTATTAATAAAATGTATTTAACTTGACTTGAGGTTTTGAGTGTGATTTGCTGCGTAGTTCTGGCCTATTGTATTAATTTCGTTTATATATTTTTTTTAATGCTGGCAGTATATTTAATATAACAGATAAGAAACATTAAATTTACCTTAATTTTAAGTCATTTAATAGTGGCGAATGAGATGTTAAGTTTTTATAATCAGACTTTAATTTTATTCAGTTTTATGCTTAGATTTTGGTTGCGAAGAATTTTGTTATCTTTATTACACATTCTAAGTAAACATACTCAAGGTAGTAATTGATGCGACGCGAAAATCGATTGAATTTCAAATAGTGAAGCGATCAATTTAATTATGTAAGTTATATAACATATGCGAATGTTAAATGTTCATTTGTTTTTCCTAATTTACTTGTAAGTTTAAATATATATTTTAATGTTTATTCACAAGTTGATAGCATAATTTTCAGAGTTATTCATTCGAGGCAACCATAGACTTCTAATTCTGAATCTGAAAGGGCATGCAATTTAATTGATCTTCATTTATTATGAATGCGAATGGCGAATGTGTAGGTATTATAATTTTAAAAGCATTTATCAAGTAGTAGAAAATAATCAGCAAGTTCCATCGAAATCGGTTCAGTGATTTAAATCGCACGCGATTGATTTAAACTGCGGATTTTATGGATGCGAATGTTTTATAATAAGAGGTTATATTTTGTAATAATAATTGTACATATAGGTTAAGAATTTTATTAATATCAGGTTAAAGTGACATCTCCGTGTTAAAGTGCAGATTTCATGAAGATCGGTTCAGTCATTTTAACAGCACGCATTACAATATATTTATATTAAACACATAATAAATTTGCGAATGCTCTACGAATGCTAATGCATATATTAATATAACCGATATTTTATGTATGAAAGTATAGATTTTTCATGCTCCATGCGAAATTTATTTATGGAGAAATAATGTTTTAAAAAATTTTGCGAATTCATATTTAGTTATAATAGCGAATGTTATAAATTGCTTTATCTGAACTATGATTTTTTTGCCAATTTTAATCATGATGTTTTAGCTACGCCTCTAAGCCTTATTTGTTCAATTTTGAATGTTGCGAGCCTTCGAGATCAAATTTCATCAAAACCGGTTTACTTTTTTGAAATCGGTCCCATGGCAACAGCTTCTACCAAAGTGCTAACGACCAAAGAATTTTACGTTTTGGCTTGAATAAAAAAAATTACTAGAACTAGTATTAGCTGTTATTGGAATGGTCAGTGATTGCATTTAGTTCCTTCGAAATTCCCTTATCGGTACTAACTATTCGGATGTAACGAGACCTATGAGATATATTTCTTTTTATCATTAATATTTTTCAGCGCTCGCTAGTGAAATATTTTTGTGTCATGCTTGGCTTGAAATAATATTATTTAAAGAGCTATATATATTCCAAATAACGCTTTAATTTATTTAAGAAGTTTCATTAAAGTCAAATCATTACTTTCAAAAATTTAGTATAGATGTATATATCTTTTATAAAAGATATAATATACTCTTACTAGCGTGATAATAATTAACGTTCGATTTTTTATATCAAATCGCAAGCTGTCCTCTTACTTTGGATAGAAATAAATGCGATATATATGTTTTATGTAATTAATGTCATAATACAAATAAAACATTATATTTTAAACGCGAACGTTTTATGATGTTGGTTATATTATTTTAATAATTAAAAATGTGTTTATGTTTGTACTGTTAAAGCTAGATTGGTTATGATGATCAGGTTTCATCAAAATCGGTTCATCATTATTAATTGTAAACGATTCAATGATGCCATGCCTATTGATGCGAATTGTTTATTGGAATATTATTAAATCAATTGGTTAACTATTTAAAAACATTTTATTTGTTTCTTTTGCGATTTTTATGCGTACAATATCAGTTTCAGTATGATTACATGGGGAATACAATACAAAAAATGATTTAAAATAGTTTTAGTTTATTTGCTATTTTTATAATTTAAACATTAATGAAAATGCGAATATATATTCTTAATATTATCGATAGATACGTGTTATATCTGAAATTGCAACCAAAATTTATTTGTACTTTTATTGCAAAAGCGAATTTCAAATATTAATTACCCTTTGAAAAATGCTGTTTGCAATCGTCTTTAAATTTTATTATCTTTAAAGTTACAAATTAAGAAGCTTATGAAATGTAATGTAATATTTATTGAACTTGAAATACGAGGGAAAGTTTTTATGTTCGCGGAAAGTGGCAGATAGGGGAAAATAAAAAAGTATTTTCAGTAAAGTCCCCTGCACGACACAGTTATCGGATCTTTAAATTAATTAATACTCTCATAAAAATAATGTTTCGTCTTTGTCTTCAAAAACTTTGGTAATGCATCCTTGACTTTATCGTTGGTGGTTAATGGCTTACCCTACTACTCTCTTTTCATTTTTGGAAATAGGTAGTTATCACTTGGGGCCAGGTCTTGACTGTAGATCAAGTGATTCCAAATATCGAACTTATGACTCTTTATTCCCGGTGACGCAGTCAAAGCTGTTAGGGCTTACTGGTAGTCACGTCGAAACAAAAAAAAAACGCGGCTCTTGTGAACGGGCATGTCGTAGTGTCAGAAACAGCACACCTTTGTAAATTATTCCAATCTCTTCTGTTTTATGGCTTCTTTTAATCGCTATAATATTGAAACGTAGTAACCCTCGGTTATAAGAACACCTATATTTGACAAATATTCATAAACCGTATTCATGAGTTTCTCAGCTGATTATAGACACCTTTAACTTCTTGTGAGGTGCTGTGAGTCTGCACTGCATGGAGTTTTGTTTCGACCCAAGTTCATAATGATAAACCAAAATTTCGTGTCCATTAATTCGATTCAGTACACCATCCTTGTTTTTGATACTGAGATACAAATATACACTTAAACAATACGAGCTTTTATTTTGTCCGTGAAATCAGCATTCTCGGAATGTCTTTTGCGCCGACCTTAGTCATAGCACCATGTGATTATCATATTGGTTGGAATTTAGAAATGTGTGCATCAGAAACTCTACCCATTTTTGAGAGTGGTTTTTTTTTTCAAGAAGAGCAATTAACTACAAATTTCCTATCTGGATAAGTTCTGGTGTGTCACCAAGATGCTTCTACCCGGCTTTGTCTTAATCAAGTGATTACCTTTCTTGTTTAAATATGTTGTGCCATTTGAAAAACTTTTTTTTTCTGTGCAAAACTCGCTCTAATCTGATGACATCTCAATTCGTATGATCGAAAGAGATTTTCCGCATTTGATAAGGAACTTTATAAATTATAGCGGCCCGATATTCCATATTTGATTTTCCATTCCCGTACACGTCGCTCGGTGGACGTTAGCTTCAAGAATGATTATCTTATCATAAAAATCTTGTATTTATACTCATAAGGGGGCATTAATAAAATACGTCAGATGTTTAAGAGAGGAATGGGGATGAGTCAAATTTAACGTTGGAGAGAGGCGCCTCAACAAATGTAACGCAATTTTTTTTCTGAATTCAACAAAAAATAATTATATTATTTTTCTTTATACAATAATAACCCATAAAGTTTATGTAAGAAACCCACATTTTGAAACAACTCACGTAATATTGGGGGATGGGGGAGGGGTTGAATAAAATCTCACGACATCTCCCTAAGAGGGGACGGAGGGACAGAAAATTTACGAAAGGATTTTCTTTTATGAATCTAAAATAAAATGTTATGTAAAATTAAAGAGTAATGATCCAATGTAAAAAAGATTTATATATTTTATCACAAATAGGCATATCAATTATATTACATGCATTGAAATAAATCGAGAAAGCTAAATAATATATTAAGTTTGCTTACAATTAATGCTGAGCGTCTACCCCTATAGAACTCAATATAAGCTTGGTTTATATTTACATCTGATGTTATCTTATTATCTAGCGTTTAGCATTGAATAGATATAAATAATATAGCAATAGATAATAATAATTATAAATATTAATAGATTCTAGTTCGAAACGGCGCGGATGCTGACTGCTGGGGGCCTGGTCCGGATGGATGTCTACAAACATTGTTACACAAGTAAGAATAATATCGCACAAAATTCTTTGAATTCTTTTATATTCAAATTAAATTACTCTTCGGTCAGTAATAGTAATAAATGGAATAAAATCTTTTTTATACCCTTTTTAAAAACAATATATATATATATATATATAGAGGTTGTTCATGTTTACGCTAAGCGACTTCTCGATGGAGGTTAAAATAACCTTCAGTAATTTTTTTAGCGTTTTTTCATAGTAAATGAAAATAGAACACCATTAAGATAACGATGATTTAATTTATCAAATGTATAATCATTAATATATATTTGATACACCATTTCATTTAATGAAAGCTGCTTATGTCAGCGTTAATTTCGCCAGCTGTTCCCACCCTTACGTCACCTTTGAGTCCCTTATTTGTTGCTTATAGTGTCGTCGGATACTTTTCTTGAAAACATACCAAATTAATATATTATATTCGATTGTTTGTATGATTTTGGCTATAACATCAAGAAATTCAATGGGTTTGGATCAAATCTTCCAATATTGTACACTGAATAATGTTAAGAGGCGTTGTTCTGTTGAAATTTGAACTCTTCGATGTTTGTATCGATCGCTAAACAAGAGCGTTATTAACTCCTAGAGCCTAATCAAGAACTTCAGTATGTATCTGACTTCACACTCTCCGTTTTCTTAAATTTCTCCGAATCCACCGGCATCCATGCAACCTTATATCACTATGGATCGTCCATCGTGTTCACATTTTTTTATCCTTATCATCGAATGTGCGTTTTGCTTACAAAACTTGTATGATTACTGCAAGCTGTAACAACGCACTAAAGTAAAAAATACTAAATACAAAGCTATATCGTTTTAAAGGCACTTAAACCTGTGGTTTATAATAAAATTTGGTGCCCCTAAATCTTTGGCATATGCCTTTAATGGTGTGTAAGTAACGACAAAGATCTCAATAAAGAATTAGAGCGACTATCCCTTCCCAAAATCGTGTAGGGATTATAATTATTCGTAAAGAAAAATGTGTAAAGGAAGAAATATTTGTGATATTTCACATAGGATGACTTCTGATGTATTCGCGTAATAATTAACAATTATTTGTTGCTGCACTTTTCCTTGTTATATCCATCGACTTCTCTTATATCACTTCCTACCTCTAGCTTCCGTTTTTCTACAAATATTTATAAAAATATTACATTTACTCGTTGTTATATACACTTAAGTTATTGAGTGGAGCGAGCGGAACGTTCAATACCACACTCAACAATTTCTTTGTGACCAATAGGCTTCACAACGGCAGGACCTACAGCGATAAAATTTCCAGGCTATATTCGAGTAACCCATCACATGGTTTTAGTCAAAAAAAATCGTGTCCATGAGGAATAAGAGGTGTCCGTTTGAAGTTGACCACGTTGCCCATAGACATACATGTAAAAAAAAATTTTTGGTGCAATCAGCGCAAACGCTCGCTCCACTCAATTCTCGGTGAAATCTTAAGATTTCGAGCGAAGTGAGAAATTGAGAGCTGGACCGAGAACCTAGTATAAATACGTTCTGAAATTTTTAATTGTTTTTTTATAATTATATGTATACATTTTGAAACAGTTTGAGGAGGGACGGAAGGTGGCGTGACTACTCCATTGCAAAACTTTTATTATAAATCATTTACCAAAATAGAACGAAAACAAAATTTGCCAGATAGTTGGGATTATTTTAGATTTATCACTTAGGACCTTCTTAAAATAAAAAAATCATAGACCCTGTGGGGCGTTGTTATTATTTGGATAAATATCTCATAACCATTGAAGTTGCAGACTCCGAAACACTTTTGCTACGCCGTGGGAACCACATCGATCATCAATAATACAAAATATTATGACATCAAATGAAATCCTTTAATAACTTTGAGCTTAAGTTATTGATATTTTATTAAGCTTTGTGTGTACGTTATTACTTTAGTTCAGTTCAAAATAATTCATTGTGAACATTAAGTCTGTAAGTTTTAGCCTATAAGTTTTTCTGTTATATCTGGCTGGCAACGGCCCGCACTTACCTAACAAACCTATTAGCTAGAATTTCATACATCACTAACTAATCGTCAGATACATTAATAAGACTATTGTTTATTAATAGAGAAGTTTATTTTAAACTCTTTTGCGTTAATAATGTATTTAACGTTCACAATTATCTTAAACTAACAATTTCCAGATAACAATGTTTAAAAGGAATGGAAATATAATAATTTATTAATAAAAATAAATTGTTGTTCCTAATTGTTCTCTTCAATAATATCTTTTTGCATTATCTTAGAGCATCATTATCTTAGAGCGAATACAAGATATCTGTATTGAATATTGTTAGTTAACGAAATTATTTTCTTAGTTTTGGCTCGATTTTACCTTTAACCTCTTGGCAATAACATGTAAACGTGTAGAATTTTTTATAATGTACTTTATATGATTTAGTCATTATGCTAGTTCCCTCCTGAGGTATGTGAGCAGTGGGACGGACGAGGTAAACACTGGTCAGTATAATCCATTCTGTTGTGTTCAATTCTTCGAACCAACTTGGCCGTAACGCACAAGACAACAAAAAAGGAAGAGCATAACTGTGGTCAAGTTACTTACTATAGCTCGAACATGGGTTGGTTTGACCGAGGAAGTACCGCCCTCTCAAATAAAAGAGACGTGAAGTAGTCTTATGCCGATTTCATCTAATGAGTGAAAGAGACGGTCACCTTTTCCCTTTTCCCATCATTTCCTCTCCCTCTTTCACAATCAAAGTCGACAAGGAAGCTGCTGCATTACTCATGTCGCAGATGTCCATGGACTAATGTAACTACCCTCCATCATTTAGCCCGTATGCACGTTTGCCCCATGGACATAAAGAAAAAGCTAAAATAACATGTTGTTCAAAATCTACACATTTTGTTCTCAGACGAAAAGGCTTTAAAATGGAACGGAACATTTATTTGATAGAAAAAAAAATCAATATATTTTTAATCTCTTTATTTCGACCCTTAAATTTAATACAATTTTTTTTATTAACCTGTTTGCTGAATTCTGCACCTGATGAATAATTATTTTCTTATGGTGTAATGCTTATAACGCCCAAAATGAAAGATGGCCCATCTAAACCAGTCGTAAAATATATATTTTTTGGAGTTTTTCCTACAATCAGTCTCTACGGCTGGAATCAGGTTTGTTGTTATTGTTGGCGGGGTTCTGAGAGGTGAAGCCATTTCTCCTCCCCTTAGTTATCTAGCACATCCGCCCTCTTGAGTCGTCTGAATAGGTTTGGTTGCAACAGCATAGATGGCCATGGATATGGTTGATCTGTCAGACGGTCCCTGTAGTTGTAGGCTGTGTATTTCATCTAGCATAGTAGGAATTTGCAGATATTCATGGCTTTCTGAATTGCGAGCATACCAGGGTGCCGATGACGGAACCCTAAGGATATTGTTTTGAGCTCTCCGTAGGCTTATAGTAATGGATTTGCTGGTTGTTGACCACAGTTGGATTTATTTAAACTAATTTAAATAAGTAATACGGTATTTTATTTCAAAAAAATATTTTCAACACGGACTTTCTATGTACATAGATATTTGTATTTAAAACTATTTTGTATATCTATTTTAAATAGTATAGTAGAAATGCAGTAGCATTTTACATTCAAAAGTTTACAAAACAATTTTGCACATCTTTACTAATGTTAAAAATATTATAAATATACATAGTTCATTATTTTAAATGTGAGTTTATTTTGGAGTAGCACGTTAAACATATTACAAAAATTTACCATTTACCATTAGCAATTAGATTAAAACCGATTGTAACTAATCCGGGGATTTAGTTCATCTGAAATATCTCGTGTATGTCAAATCACAAGTCTCACATACCGCAGGAGTTCCACTAGTTGGAGGAACACGATTCTATTCTTGGGAAATTTTAGAATTTCAAAATTCACTGGAACAAAACCTTTCAGATTTTTTAATGGTTAAATAAACTCACCCATACTTTACATGCATTGTCTAAATGAGTGTAAGCCTGTTAAATATAAAATTCTTTATTCACCAGGGCAATAGATGAGAACAAGGAGTCCCTAGCGACATTCTTGATTCGGTCGGGTTGTGACGTGGAGAGCTGTCGCCGGCCTGGCGCTGGTGGAGAAGGCGGAGACCTCGCCGCTGACAAACAATCCCCGTTACATCTCTGCTGCACCTGGGGCCTCACAGATGTTATACAAGTACCATAAATACATTTCTAGTATACTATAGCTGTTAGCGGACGCTAAAACTATTTTTTTGTATGAAATCACAGTGAATCCTGTAATTTAAACACCCATAGGGTGTAAGAGGTACGCAAAAGAATTTTTATCATGATTGTTATAAAGATAATTAATTTCAATTCAATAAAATCCTTACGTGCTTTTCTTTCTCACACAACAGCATAATATTGATATCTATGAAATGAGTTAAAGGATTATAGATAGAGCTTATTATATAATAATAATAATATTACTTTATTATTATTATTATATTCTTTTTACGACTTTTTTTTTAATAAGACACTATAATGTCGCGGGAAAGATAACTTATTACAAAATAAAAACTCTGCAACACTGTTTAAATATAATATTTTATTTATAGTATCAGGTGAATGAACAGAAGAGTTATATTAAAATAATGATTTCTACTTCAGACATTGTTGGAACACGGTGCGAATATTAACTCCAAGGACGCTGAAGGGAAGACTCCGCTGCACATCGCTATAGAGAATCAACACGCGGCTATCATATCGCTGTTGCTGTCTCAGCCAGGGATTGACTTATCTGTAAGAGATAATAAAGGGGTGACACCATTCGCCGCCGCTCTCACCGCCAGAAACAATAAGGCGGCACAAGCCATCCTAGAGAAGAATCCTTCGGCTGCTGAACAGGTACAACATGTTAAAATCCTCACATTCTTAAAAAAATATATGTATAATTAGTCTCTTAACCTTAGTATCATAATGTATATGAATATTTGTCTAATTCCTTCATACTTTACGTTTTATTCATTCAAATATAATTACGACATCGGTCGATTGATTTGTGGCTATGGATTTCATGATTAGAATTTTGCATAATCTAGAAGTGAATAAAAAGAATTAATCATTTCAATAAGTTGTCCAAACAAGGAGTTTAAATTAAAATGAAATTGGCATAATGTGTTTTGATCTCTGCTTTATTTTCCATCAGGTAGACAAAAAAGGTCGTAACTTCCTTCACGTGGCGATTCAGAAGTGTGATATGGAGAGCGTCATGTTCTTGTTGTCGGTGGAGGTGGATGTGAACTCTAGGGTCCAGGACTCGACTCTAGCGCCGCCACTTCACCTAGCGGCGGCCGTCGGCAACGAGGTGCTTCTGAGGAGTCTTCTGCTGGCCGGAGCACGACCCAACGATAGAGACGCTCATAAGTGAGTTACGTTTCACAAACAAACTCGCTCTTCTCTGAAACTTAGAACGGATTTTTATGATCTCACTCCTGGATATGTATTATATACAAAAAAAAGTTGATGGAACCAGATATGATATATGTTATATAATTTGCATCTATGGTGTGCACGCCACTGTTATATAACATTATAACAACAGCCATAATATACACATATAACAACTCATCAGACTGAAGTACTTTGAGAAGGTTATTTTATAAAATTCACCCAAAAATTAGTTGCACATTCGCTATCACATTTAACATTTTTACTTTTATTGTTTCTTGTACTTTTATTGTTGGTTTTTTTGCTTCAAGTGATTCTCGCACGGTGCAACATGTAATGATAAAAGAGCTAAAGAGCTACAAAGCTTATAACTCATTAAATAACAGTACGAAGATCAAGAATTACTATTCTAAATACTTTTTTCCAAATAAAAGATTATTTGAGTTTATTTACATTCTTCGTATTTAACATTTTTTTTACTTGTATTTTAACACACAGGTTTAACATGAGTCTTAAAAATACATACGAGGGTCAAACTGAAAATTCTTAGAAAATCAAAAACTGATAACATTAGCCAGTTATTAGTTTTATTATATCTTTTCAAAATATTGTCCATTCACGTCAATACACCGCTGCATGCGATGGAACCACTGGGAAAAGCACTTTGCCCACTCGTCCTTAGGGGTCTCTTCAA
>JAAAKD020000207.1:3621732-3637171 GCA_010014825.2 Danaus melanippus
AAACAGTCGCACGAGATGGGGCCTCATCGTGAAAGGCCAATCGTAGTCTATCATAACTTTCTTGTTGACTTAAATGACATCTAAAGTCATAAAAAATCATTGCACGAAAATTTTCTCGTGTTAAATTTATGTTGACGTGAAACAGACAATTTTCAATTTGCCGCCAAATCGTAAAAAAAATGACAAATATATGAAATATATATATAGTAATATTAGCAAAGAGTTCTATTTTCAAATTTTAGAATTATTTTTTATTATATTGTTTATAAGTGGCCAGTTCTAAGAACTTTCAGTTTGACCTCCCTATGTGGCATTATTCTATAAAAGAAAATAATATTCAAATAACGAAGTCAGGTGTCGAAAGCTTACACAATTAAAAGCGATGTTCGTTTTATATTTAATAAATTGGATTATAATTTTACATATTAAAAAAAGCGTTCTTTTGTAATACAGACGTACAGCTCTCCACGTAGCCGCGGCGTCCGGTCAGGCGGGGATCGTGTCAGCGTTGGCGAGCGGTGGTGCGGAGTGTGGTGCTCCAGACGCCGCCGGGGACAACGCCCTGCACGTGGCCGCTAGGGAGGGACATGCGGCTGCAGCTCGCGCCCTTCTTGCTGATACCGACATAGACGCGGCCGCTACCAACCTCAAAGGTACCGTAATATATCGTTTTGCTATCGTTTGAGCTTAGACTTCTTTTATAATACATATTGCCAATAAATGTCATGAGATTTTCTTTTTAACCATAGAACGTAACGTCTCGATAAGGTCATTCCATATTTAAATTGTTCCTGAGTTTTTGTGTTTATTTTTGATCTGTATTTAATTATATTTTGACTTTGATTAATCTTGAAAAGCTATTAATAATATTTGGTAAATATCACTAGACGTTCATGTGTACATATATACCTCATTTTTTAAATCTTCTGAGTCTTGGTGTAATTTTATTTGATCTTTCGTCTTATATCTATTAATGTGATCGTAGTCTTAACATAATAAAGGACAATAAAAACTATGTCTGGTCAAGATCTACTGTTGTCACATTGCTTCTTAAATTGGTTATAGTTTAAAATTGGGTTCTTTCACATTCATTATATGTAGTACAATGTAAACTATATGGCACTTTACTCGGGAGTCTGAATGTATTTAGCTGATATAAATATGTAGTTTTCGTTAAATGGAGAGAAGAAATATCTGTTATAGAAAAAACAAGTTCATTTTAGACTACTGTTAATAACTACATAAGAAACTTGTTTGAACGCTATTGCGTATGTTATGACTTATCTTTTGCTCCAATATTTTTTTTTATTTTGGTATTCATTACGTCTGTTTTTACATTTTGGTACAAAGACAGCCCAAACAAAAATCAAAAGCGACTGCTAACATCACTCACTCTCACGCCTGTATTGCGCCTGTCGGTATTTTTTCTTCATCAATGCACAATGATTTTGTCGTACCTAATAAATTCACAGTTCCTAAGTTAATTGTCAAATAAAAATATAATAACATATACATACATACATAGATGACATGAGTCTAATAACAACAGATACATGAGCAAGCAATCCCATTTTGTAGACAAAATAATTGAACTCTTAGCCAGTACCTATGAGAGATGCTGACAGTTGATTACAAGCTAGGATAAAAGATCCACTAAAAAAATACTTATTATTATTAAATTCTTGTCGCTCTCAGGAGTGAGTGTAACTTTATACAGGTTTTATAGACGACAGCCAATACGATCTAAGCCGAATGATTTCCAAGACTCAAGGAGTTTATTAAATCAACTAACTTTACATGAAGTTTTACACCGTAATATAAAAAAGTACATGCAATATAAAATATTTATTTTCTCAGGACGTAATCCATTACACGAACTATGTTGGTGCAAGAAGGACAACGCGGCGGCCATATGCGAGATATTTTTGGAATTTATGCCAGACTACCCGATCAACAGGACTGATTTACAGGTAATAAATAATCAAACGATATTTCACATATTCAGGGATCCATACTTATATTGAATCATATTTTCTCGTTAGCCGTTATAACCAATTTTTTGATACTTATACAAGTCTAGAATTTAAAAAAAATATGGAAAATTAATTCAAATATTTCCGGACATCGAAAACTTGGGCTTAATAAAGTTTGTCTGTTGTTAAGTAGTAAGTAAGTATCATAAACGATATCTTATCAGATCGGAGTGGTCGAATATGTAGATGTGATTACAAGGTTCTGATATATCAGCGAACAAAGAAAACTTATTAGATTTGTCCAAGATAAAAGTTATTGACGAATAGAACAGATATAATAATTTTTGGTCATTTAAAACTGTTTGTCTGTAAAGTTAAGAGAAGTCTGGCAATTTATTTTCATTCTGAAACCAAAGAATAATCAATCAGAGAAAAAAAACTAAAGATTCCAAAGACCCTCTACACCAACACGGAAAATGGTGTATGTCTCATATAATTATAAAAAAAAATATTATGTCACTATATAACAAAAATGCGCAACTATTAAGAAACATAGCCTTTTCAAAACTTTGGGATTCTGTTTCCTCAACCCAGTTCACAAGAAATCAAACAAGAAACAAACTACCACAATGTTACAATTTTCGCTCATTTTTCTTTTAAATGGAAATTGGAAATAAAAAAATAAGTAAAACGTCTCGAAAGTGCTTATTTTCAAAGAGAACTTTGAATGTAGAAATAAAATAAATATATCTAGTAACCCTAATCCAAGTCCATTTGTGAAACGATTGAGACATAAATTTTTTATTAGTTATGATCACCTTATTTTTATTACTTTTGGTTTGCTACTCGCATGGCAAAGACATTTTGTTTTAGTTTTTGACGATTTACACTATAAGGTTGTATAAGAGATTGAAACTAAAAACTAAATAATAATATAGTTATGTACTTAGTAGTGAAATCAAAATTATATCTATTAATAAATTATGTCATAACATTATCATTATTTTTATCGGTAAATAACTATTAAGTTGACATTTTCATGTCCCAACTTTTAATTTTTTTTCGAGGGTAGTGTTATCTTTTTAGTGGCATTAGTGTTAAGTTCTATAATATATAAAATATTTTGCTGGATGGTATGCTTCCTAGATAGAAGAGAGATATAAAGTATTGATAAAATTAAATTAACAAATACAAAAGAAAAAGCATAAAATGATATTCATTTATATTTAGTTAATTAGATGGAGAATTTCAAAGATTTAAGATTTGTCAACATACAAATGTATGTTGACAAATCTTAAATCTGATGTAATTAAAAATAAAAATACAATACAGAGAAAAGATTCGATAATTATAATGTCATTTTTTTTAAATCTTAAATATACATATGTACATACATATATTGAAATTTGAAATTATTTAATATATATATATTGTATATCCATATTAACATATAATTCATAAGCTTTTTGTACTGTTAGCATTTGTTATAATTTATTGTTTATTGTTGGCAAGATATTTATATTAAGATCACTTGAAAGAAAAAATATGACATAAATTATGCAGACGATCGTATTTTAATCTCTCACTATTCTGATTGCCATTAGATAACAAATAGCAAAACAATGTTTTATAATATTTCCTATCAGTAAACGAAACGAGAAGATATTTCGAAAAAATAATCCTTTTTTATTAGTGATATAACAAGCAAATAACGATTTTTTTTTTATCTGAGACACTATAGATCGTGAGACACTCGTAATCGTTTAAGGTCTAAGTTTTTTTAGAAGCTCTATTCGTAGGCAATTATGAACAAGTACTTATAATTTGTTAACATAAATCATTTGTACTATAAATCGGTTTATACATATCTTCTTTATATATAAAAGAAAGTCGTGTCAATTACACTATTTATAACTCAAGAACGGCAGTATGGGTTTGGCTAAAAATTTGTGAGACATAGCTTATAACCCGGAAAAGGACAGGGTACTTTTTATCGAATAGAGAAAAAAATAACTTGATAAAATCCAAAATCTTATTTACTATATTTTTCGGCTATCGGTACATTTCCAATTCTGAAATTAACGCAGACAAAGTCGCACGAAAAACTAGTGTATGATGAACGTTGTATATATGTATTCATATAATTTGCCCAAGGGTAACACGCCGCTCCTACTGGCTTACATGAACGGCCAGGGTGCAGTCTGTCGAGTGTTGGTTAGGGCTGGAGCCTGTCTAGCCATGGAGAACAAGGAAGGCATCTCTATATTTAATTATCAGGTATGCTGTGTGGACAATTAAAATTTTAACATACAATACCAATTTTAAATTATGACTTTGAATTTAACAAATTCTCATGTAAACATTTAATTACAAATAAGTAAATTAAATATTACATTAAGAGAATCTAACCGAGCTAAAACTTCCAGGTAAATATTGATTACTCTGTGTATCAGTTTTGATTTTAAATCTGATTTAACAGAATTCAATAATTTGTGAATGTTGTATTAGTAATTAGAAAATAATATATATTTTAAAAAATCCAAATTAATAAACAAAGATTTATTCCTTTAATTTATTTAATCAATCCTAATACTACACTCTGTATATATGAATGAAGGTGGCAACAAAACAGCTGTTGCACCGTCTGCTGGACGCTCTGCCAAGCGAGGCTCCGTGGGCTGACAGCGACCTATGTCAGGAGTGCGGCACAAAGTTCACTCTCACCATGCGCAAACACCATTGGTAACATAATCTGATTGATTATAATCATACTTTGACTATAAACCCTCCCCTTATATTATATTATAGCAAAATAAATTAATTACCAAAATTATAGTCTAATATCACATTCGCTTCTTCTACTTGCTTGACCATTTTTGAACAATTTATGTAAATTATTATAAGCTATATAAATTTAGTGAATATGATTTTTTTTAGCCGCCATTGCGGTCGAATGCTGTGTAACAAATGTTCCAGTCAAGATATACCAATTCTCAAGTTTGGTATGAACAAACCTCAACGGGTCTGCGAAATATGCTTCAACGTTCTACAAGTCGGCGCTAGTTAGCTTCTTAAAACATGTGATAAATCTTTATTCTAAACAGATACGGCTTCTTATTGTTTTAATTATTATAGATGTTATAGAATGAAAACATTTTAAAAGTATTCCAGAATAGAATAGAAATTGTAGTTGAATAATGTCACAATTTTAATTGCTGTTAAGTATGAAGTTTTAACACATTATTCTGAGTCACATTCAAATTATTCACATACTGTACTAATAGTCTTAATAGAATTATATTTAAAATTCACGTCCAGTTTGAAACAAACTCTACTTGAATGTTTACTTTTTTTTATCTATGTTTAATCATATACATGTATACTATGCCAAAGTCATAGTGGTTTTATTTTTTGACAAATCTTTACTTTTGGTAATTTTGTTTGTTATGTCATCGCTTGTAAAATTTAAGTCCATAAACATAGTTACATCATAACCTAGTTTTGGTTAAAATTACTTAGTAAGATATTGTATGATTATTTTATATTCGCTTTAATTAAATCACCATAAAGTAAATCTATTAAATTATGAAACTGTTCTCATATAACAACCTTGGCCTATAAGCAAAGATATAATTTTTAGTTTGTTGGAACATTCCAAATTATTTCTAGTGCCATTTTTATTCATATATTTGTTGTCAAATTCTAAATTTTAATATATTATGTTGTAGATTGTAATGATTTTTTTTTTCCTTTAATTCCTAAGCATAAATGTATCCTTTTTTTATAATAAAAGATTGTAAGTGGAACAAAATGATTATTTATTTACATTAGAAACTCAAACACACTGAATAGCATTTAATTAATAATTTACTATTGATCTACTCATGGTGTTACAGAATGGTAGGAAACTAAATTAAATCTACTTAAGCCGCTTGAAGAGGTCTTTGTTGACACACTTGTCAAGGACATGAACATAATCTATGAGTTCCTCTTCACAGGTCTCTGCGGTGTTTGATCGTGAATTGACACGATTATTGCATTCTTGATATTTTGCCCAGAAGCTTTGAGCCTCCTGCTTTTGGCTACATTCATCCTATAATAAACAGGCATATTAATGATATTATCATTAAAACACAAAACTTCTAATTATACTTGTAAAAAGCTACCTATTTGCTAAATACTTTAATATTAATAAACTCTCACTTTATAAGCTACATTAATACTTATTAATACCTTCTAAGAAGCAAAACATTCAACAAATATAAGAATACATAAAGAACAAATATAAAGGCTAACAATAATGAATATATACGATTTTTCAAATTTTTTTATCTCAAAGTAAAACTAAAGTGATAAAAAAATGATAAACCAAGGTTACTTCATTTCTTTTGCATTGTTGCTGTAATAGAAAGTTTTAAATGAAAATAAAGTTGTTGCCATTAAATATATTTTTAATTAACTTAAATAAACATTTTCTAACCTTAAGATCAATATTTCTTTGGAGATATTATATAAAACCATCAATTTAAATTATAACTTTATTGGAAGGGGAATGGAATCGAAAATATGAATCTTATTGTTACACAATACAAAAAATGTGATACGTACCCTTAACGCCTGCTGAGGGTCCACTAATTCCTCCTCTTCTTCTTCATCAGCCTTCACCACAGGAATAATCTTTTCAGCCATTTTACCTGAAATTTAATTAATGAATAAGAACTTAGTCACTTCTGAGGTAAAATTATACTTCAAAATAATGATAATATTCTATTTCATTAATAAAAATTACCAAGTTCGATGATGCAACAGCCCTTCAGACCAAGAGAATCAATGAAATGTTGCCAGACTTATAGAAAATTAAAATTTGTTCTGTGCTTATTGCATTATTGATTGAGTTGGGACTTCGCAGATTCGATTCTCTTGTGCTCTTTGAGGACCGTATGACCGCATAAGTAACACACATATTTTTAAATAATGCTTATAATGGTGATTTAAACACGATAGTTGGTTAAAAATGTATGAATAATAATAATTTTCGAATCTTGAAACTGGAGAAAAAATATTTAAAAATTTAAAACTGTCTTTAATTTGATGGGTAACTATTAACTCAAACATAAAATTAAAGAAAAAAATATTTTCTTCTCTAATTTTAAGGAATATTATAAAATTTCAAAATTTTATTTTATCTGTACAATATTTGATCAACTGTGTTCAAAATAGAGCAATATGAAAAAATTCTTTATGGTGTGTGTGTGTTATCTATATAGTCAAATCAGCGTCCTATTAGCTATATTTATTTTAACAATATCTATTAAAATTTGTATTTCTTCGATTAACACTTATTCTGTATTAAATATAATGTTTTAAACATAGAATTCATTTTCATAATTTATACAATAAATGTGTCCAATTTCGTCATTTAGTAGAAAGATCGTCACCATGGAGAGTGCTTGCTATAAAAAAATATTTTATAATTCAATATTGTGTTAACTTAGTTCTGAAGCGTTTTTAAAATGTCTAATAGAATATTCTTTGGTTTTGTATTTTTTTCATAGCTATGATATTACTCCATTGTTTGACTAGGCTTCCCTAAAAACGGGAAATTAAAGTCTTTTGCTTATTGTTTTAAAAATTTTACAGGTTTGTTTTATGTTCGAACATCGTTGTTTTAGATAGTATTTGTAAGGAATTTCCTATTTCTTACACTTACTTCACTTTCTGGCCAATTAATTGAGTCTATTGTTTGAGGTTATGTACATTAAAATAATTTGTTATTTTATTTTTAAGAATGAATGGAGGAATGGAGCATAAAACACCAGGCCACAATGCAGTTCTTCACAAGGGACCTAAAAATTATAAACTTCTGATAGATCCATTCCTAGTAAAGGGAGCGACGAAACTGTACAGATATGATGGTACTGTTCCTGGTACCTCGTATCCGTCAATACAATGCAGAGACCCGAGACCTCAACCGTCCAGGATATGGAATAAACTAGAACCAGCAGATTTACCGATACCTAGGTATTATATCTTTATTACTATTTGAGGAATGACATTATAATATTTATGCATTATATTGTCATATAATATTGTTATGAAAATTATAGTCATTATGTTCTTATATTATGGAATGGTGTATAATAACCTACCAACTATGTTTGGTTATGTTATTGGTTATATACAGTTATAATTATCGTTTTCGGTTAAGTTGTCATTAGAACTACGTCTCGGTACTTAGAAATTAAATAATGTTCTACTTTCATTTGATCCGTTTCAAATTACTTTGCACCATATAAATATTCAGTATAAAAAGCTAAATGTTCTAGGTATATGATAGCTGTTGTTTAATACAGGTGTAACTCAGTCAAGCTTAATGATTTGATGGCATGTTAAGATCAGAAATGATAGAGTGTGTTTTGTTTCAGGTTTAGAATTGATAAGAATTATGTTGGTGTTCCGCCACAGTTAGAAATAACTATTGTAAATTTAAATGATAACATCGATAAAGCTTTCTTGTCCGACATGATGAATAAAGTCGGACCATACGAAGAACTGACCATATTTTATCATCCGATGACAAATAGGCATTTAGGATTTGCCAGAATTGTATTTCAGGATGTCAAATATTCCAAAATATGTATTGAAAAATATAATGGAAAATCTGTCATGGGGCAGGTAATGTATTAAGAGATGTATTTTATATATATATTGTATCATTTGTTCATTATCTTAAGACAACATTAATGTTACAAGCTTAATACAGTTAGTTGAGAAAAAATATATATATTATTAGTTGTTTTAGTAGAGATGCATTAATTTTAAATTCAGGCCACATTTTGCATATTCAGATTAGGCTGTTTTATCATTACCATAGTCCACCTTTTCAGTGTTTCTTAACTCTGGTAGAGGATGTTTTAAAGAAATAATTTTTAATGGCATAATGTCCACAGCACTAATCTCATATATAAAATAAAATTAAGAGTCATAATATTTCAGCTGTATTAAAATTGTGATGAGCAGTCATTATTGAATGTAATGTTAAATTATTTGGTTGTTAATGATCTAAAGTTGTTTATATATATTAATTTGTTTCAAATCCAAGGAAATATTTTTTCAGTCAATTTCATATACATATAATGTCACAGTTGAATTAAAGTTTTTAAATATTAATGTGTTATATAACTAAGCATTGTTTAAATTTTGAGTTTAATCGCAAAGTATGTAGTAATAAAATATTATATAATTTATTAATATGTGCAGGTACTTGAAGTGTTCCATGATTCATTTGGTAAGAAGTGTCAAGAGATGTTTGAAGATAAAACTGTAGAGAAAAAGCCCCAGCCAGCTCCGATCAAGCCCCCCGAAGATGCCCGAGTGGCCAAGCTAGATCCAGCTCTCAGCAAGAGATTAGAGGATAGCAAAATAGTAGATAAGGTCCATATAAGCATTTAGTAACACAAGTACAAAATTTCAATAATATTGTAACAAGATAGTAATAATAAATTAAAATATATATGCAGCATTTTTTTAACTTACATATGTAACTCATTCTAATCAATATATATTATTTTAATATTTAGGACTCATATCTTCGGAAGGATCTTGAACACAATGACAGCAACACGAGATGGTCAGATGATGAAAGAGACAGAGAGTACAAACATCGCATCCGCAGTAGAAGTGAGAGAGACAGAGATATTGACAGAGATAGAGATGGCAACAGAGAGAGAGAAAGGTAATAGCAATCTTTCACATGTGTAACCTTATCATAGTACATTAAAATTTTACGACACCTAAATTGTGTAACTCATATATTGGCTGCGATTAAATGCAATTCATATAGACTGTGTTCAATTGAAAGTTTTCTTTTTACAAGCCGACGTTGTAAAAGGAAGTGTAAGCGAAGGTATGTTACATTTATTAACTTTCCTGTACTCTCTAAGAGTTTAGACCTTTATATCAGTTTATATATAAATATACATTTAGATATTTTATTTTCTTATATTTATATGTGAATGTAGAAGCACTTTTTAAATAAATAATAATCGTATTAAATAAAATGGTTTATTTTTCAGACACAGAGACCGCTATGCCCGTACCAGTGAACAAAGTGAATCTTACTCCAGCGCCCACGTTGAGATACCGTACGCCCCCACGCCAGTAGCATACGACCCATACTATCAGACTCCGTGAGTACCATTTAATATAAAACTAGCCATAACTATAAAAATTGTTCCTATGTGTATTTTAACATATTATTTATTTTTATTGAGTTCTAGAATAAAATATATATCGTAATCTCTAGTGCTATTGTTTATATATAAAAAAATCCAACATAATTTAAACAGGAATGAATTATGTGTAAAATATCGTTCAATCTTATATATTATTGAATGTAATTACTATACATACAGTGGCTATGGATACGGCTACGGGACGAGCGCTGGCGCAGTGTGGTGGGGGGACTGGAGACAGCCGCACACCTCTCACCATCACACTCATGTAAGTAACACAGAACAAACATTTGTTACATTACTAACACGGATGTAGGTTGTCCTTACTGGAGATATTGTTTGAATCAATCATCTGATATACAACATAAGATATTCCTCAAGTCGGAGCAGAGCAGCAGCAGCACGTGGACGGGCGCGGGCGAGCCGACCCCCTCCCCGCGGCACACACCCCTCGCGGCCCCTCAAACCCCGCACACACCCGCGCCCCCCACTCCGCTCCCGGAAAAGGTTGGACGTGACGACACTCGTCTGTAGCCTTAGCGCCGTGACGTCACTAGTTTGTCACAAGTCACAGTTTGTCAGTAGATACATATATTGGAACTATTAGAACAAAAGCGATATATATTATACATATAGCTGACTGTTGCTTATTATGTTGTTGTTGAGTTGTAGTATTTCACCGGCTCCCGCTTCCGTATTTTTTGTTTTGGGCATCCTTTAATGTAATAAAAGTGATTTAATTTAATTCGAATAACCTTCCCGTAAATCTTGCGCTAGCATTATTCACTGATCTTTTATGCTGTTGCATTCTTATGTGTCTTAAATTGTTCCTTTTTTTTCGGTATATTTATTAAATCAAAAATGTCGTAGAACAAACATGTATATTTCGACTTTTTACATAAATATATCAAAATGTATGACAAAATAAAAATATGATATTTTAGCAGCATGAACATGTATGTTTATTTCAGCACTGTAGTATTTTTTTTGTTTTTAGATGTGTATGTGTTAGTTTTGGCATTAATTTATTATAATAACAAAGAAGTTTGTTATATCTGTAGCTGTTTCCAGGAGGTGAAGTGTAAGCCCGAGGAGCCTCTTCCTCCGAGTACGTCCGTCGTTGGCGACCCCGAGCCCAAGCCGCCTCCGCCCAGCGACGAACCCAAGAACGTCGACCTTGACACAAGGTTACATGCATACATTGTATATTTATTATATATACATACATATATATATATATATATATATATATATATAACTCAACATCTAAAGATCAATGTATTAATAATATATATTGATTATAGGATAGCTTTGTTGCTGAAGGGAGCTAGCGGCGGCGGGGGTCTGGCACCTCCCTTCCTGTCCCTGGGAATGTCCTCTGAAGAGGAAGACGAAGACAGAAAGCCAAGGAACATACCGGACTTGGACACACACAACCCGCCCTCAGACGATGAAGGTTCAATATTTATTGATATAGAACCTTTTCTGTATATATGTAATGTGTTTGAAAACTATATGATAATTTAAGATTACATCAGAGAAGAATCTAACTAAATTAGCTAACTAAACTAACTAGAAGTAGTTAGCTAGTCTCTTAGCCTCACAATTCACAATACTCTACATGACGACATTACTGATTGAATAAATGGAAACGTTCCGTATTAAGTTTGAGGTTGATGTACTAGTAAACAGTTTTACCGGTATCAATATATTATATCATCGTTTTTTATTATATTCTTATATAATATGATTTTATTTCTTATACAGAGAATTTGCCATAGAACCATAAAAAAATTGTATAGCCACCGCTCGCCAATTCCTTTACCTAATTTTGTCTTACACATGTTTTTATTTATTTGTTTATTATATTAATTTTATATTGAGATTTTTTACTCTTCTTCATAGGTTCTGTAAGTGAGGATAGAGAGAGTATAATATCATTGAACCAGAATAAGGAAGTAAATCCGGAACCGTTGTCTAATACTCCTTCACCATACCTATCAAGGGATTTCTATCTTGAATGTCTTAAAGAGACGCTCGAGAGGGTAATTAAAATATTCATTAATATAAGAATTATTATAGAAATTGAATTTAAACAGACTAAATACAAAATACATTCTGATTTTTTATCGTATAGAAAGCAAAAGAAGAGGAACGCAAAAAGTTCCCGCCAATAGACAAAATAGGTTCAGATATATCATCGTCTGAAGACGAACTGCTCACTGGCGAGGAACCACGACGTTCACCTGTTAACCCACCTGACAGAGATCAAGATAATTTGGACGATGATCAGGTAATATATAGAATATACTTACTTGAACAACAAAACATGACCTCCGCTGACGTCAGTATTATCAATTGTGTCGCCAGTGAGACGCAATATAGAATATTGCGAGGTCGTAAAAAACATACTATGGATAAATATTATGAAGGAGGGAATACAATAATTTTATTTTATGATTTTATCTAAGTGTTAGTTGGTTTTTGTTTCATAAAACAAAACGAGAATAACAATTGATAATAATGTAATGATGTTACTTAACTATATATTTTTGCTCATTTTTGTATAACAACACTGAATTTTTATTTTACAGATGTCTTTATCGTCTCTGTCGTCGACGGAGGCCAAAATCGAAGAGCAAGTCCCCGCTGAGGCGTACTACTACCCGCCCGCACACCCGCACTACTATCAGGCGATGTGGCCGACAACTGGTATACATACATGCCTAACTCTACAAAATAATAACACTATATTCCTATAATAATATGACAAACACAATACACTGAATGATTTATCTGTATAATGTTTTGTTCATAGCCTATCCTCCGGGTGCCGTGGGCGCAATGGGCTCAGTTGCCGCTATGGGGCCCGTGGGCGCGGTGGGCGCTACATACCCAGCCGCCGGCGACATGTCATTATATGCCGGTGGCTTCGCTCCCCCCGTGATACACAACTACCCTCCCCCACGCACAGTCACTCACGAGGTATATACACTAACTTACATATTGATATGTTATTTATTATTGATAATTAAATAAATTTCCAAATATTTTCATATATTGTTATATGGCTATAATATATTAATATTTCAGGAGCTTGACAACCCTTACTATCCAACAATCAATAGTGTGATAGAGCGCGTCACGACCGAGCTTAAACAAATACTTAAGAAGGATTTCAACAAGAAAATGATAGAGAGCACTGCCTTCAAGAACTTCGAGGTTTGGTGGGACGAGCAGAGCCGGAAGACGAGACAGACAGTGAAACAAACTAAAGAGGACGTAGGACAACCAATTCAAGTAGGAACAATATTAAAGAGATATTATATAATATTGAGTGCTTATTTTTACTAATACGCTTTTAATTCCTATCGAATTCAAATAAATTTAAATTATGTTCAGATTAAGATGTAAGTTGTCTCATTCACAGGAAGTATCAATTAATAAAAAGGAGGAATCGGTGGATTCAATAAAATCTATTATGGAGTCTAGAGATTTGGGTCTAGATCTAGGCGGGTACAGCGTTGGTATCGGTCTTGGTCTCAGGGCGACCATACCAAAGATGCCCAGTTTCAGGAAGAAAAGAAAAATACCTTCACCTGTTGTTATGGACGAGGACTCCAGTAAGAGACTGAGTGATCAGGTAATATATAATAATGTAGATGCTATATAATAATCGCAATATAAAGAACGGTTTTTAATGCTATCTTATGTGTAGGAGGAAATCGTCCAGAACTCTGACGAAGAGAAGGAAGTACCGACCAGTCCTCGGAATAGGACAACAGGATCATATCTCTCGACTGGCAGAAGAAGACAGTCAAGCAGTTCATCGAGGTATTTGATCACAATATCAGATGACTTGACATTTCAGTGCTTTGTTACTAACAATATTAATCTAAGTATATCTCAATAACTATAATCGGATTCAGTTACGTAATTGTTTTTTGGTTATTAAAATATATATTTATTTAATACTATGACTAAATAACCTTTAGTTTTATATTTTAATGTATCAACCCGTAACCAATTTTATATACATATATATTTTATATATTTATAATTGTCAATAGTACGTAGTATAAAATAAAATCTGAATTGTTCATCATCTAATTTATTTGACACTTTCTTGATATGTTTTTAAATATATATCAATGTGTTCTATATATATTGTTAATGGCCAGGTCTTCATCTTCGTCGTCTTCGAGATCATCTTGGTCAGGCTCGGAGCGGTCTGGCCGCTCTGTGAGAAAGGTCGCCCCAAGAATATACTCCGACACAGACGAATCAGACCTCGACGACGCTGAAGTACAGGTATTTAATAATAATTATAACATATCTATCAGTGTATGTCTCCCTCTAGAGTTGAATTAAATCTATTTTTTTTTCTGCAATTTCGTGTCTCAACACAATCAAAATCATTTCCAGTATTTTTATTAAAATATATAATCTTTCTAGCAAATCAAGTTGGTGTCCAACAAGGAGAGACTCAGGCGAGTATACTCATCGTCATCGGACAGTGAAGAAGAACAGAGAAGAAGGGGTGAGTGATTTTGGGTCAAAGGTAAAAGAGATAACAATGAACAATGATTAATTTTATAGAATTCACCTTACAGAAAAAACTCCGATACCGGAAGTGGAAGCATCAGACGACCGTCTCGGTTCACCTATTCTGTCGCCGGAAGAGGAACCCAGAGATACGATACTCGATCGTGTATACTCGGACTCTGAGGAAGAGAGGGAATACCAGGTAAACTCATAATGTGTACTCGCACCATAATCACATCACTCATACGAGGGTCAAACTGAAACTTCTTAGAAAATCAATAACTGATTACATTAGCCAGTTATTAGTTTTATTATATCTTTTCAAAATATTGTCCATTCACGTCAATACACCGCTGCATGCGATGGAACCACTGGGAAAAGCACTTTGTCCACTAGTCCTTAGGGGTCTCTTCAATGGCATCGCGATACGCAGCCACCGCTTCTTCAGCACTCATAAACCACTTTCCTTTAAGTTTTTCTTTAATTTTTGGAAATAAATAAAAATCACAAGGCGCGAGGTCGGGGCTATACGGCGGGTGACCCAGTAATTCAACGTTTGCTGTCGCCAAATAGTCGATCGTTCGCTTGGCGGTGTGCGACGAGGCGTTGTCGTGGTGAAGGAGGATCCTACTGCGAGGTCGTTTCTCTCGAACTTTTTCCAAGACAAGTGGCAAACAATTGGTAGTG
>JAAAKD020000207.1:3637271-3667431 GCA_010014825.2 Danaus melanippus
TTGCCGCCAAATCGTAAAACAAATGACAAATATATGAAATATATACTCAGTAATATTGGCAAAGAGTTCTATTTTCAAATTTTAGAATTATTTTTTTATTATATTGTTTATAAGTGGCCAGTTCTAAAATCTTTCAGTTTGACCCTCGCAATCTGTACATACACCAATGGTCTTATACATGACTTCTAGCAGTACATTGTCTTCATTAAAGACAGATGTTAGTAAAGTTTAAATTTATTTTCTCTCCCTTCGCAAAGAGAACGCCTTCAAAGTTCTATGTATACAGGATTTAAAGTAAATCACAATTGAATACTACAAGTATGTTGCAACTTTTTTGTTTAAATAATATAATTACCTTTCATTACCAGGAGCGTCGTCGTCGTAACACTGAGTATATGGAACAGATCGAACGAGAGTTCCTCGAGGAACAGCGTCGAGGACAACAGACCTCTGACACGGATGCACAGCAACAAAACGATAGGTATATATATGTATACTTTATTTTCTAATTGTTTCTTATGTTAGATTTGTCTCCAATATAAACAACATGAACTATATAACCTTTATAAAGGTTTAGGTCTTCAACTTTATAATCAGACAAGTTTTTTTTACTATACAAACTCATAACTAAAGAGCGTCCGCAAAAAGAATCAATGGACATTAAAATCTTGATACATTTTCATCTTTAATATTTAGTTTGTGAAAAAAATTTGCAATAACAAATTTACTTTCAGTATAACGGAACCCAAACAAGAAAAGAGTAGAAGTAGTCCAACCAAGAACTATCTGAAATCACCTGAAAAGAATAAAATGGCAGCTGAGGGTGATGTTGAGGAAGGCGAAATAAGTTCAGAGGAAGAAGCTTTAGAAGTGAGAAGAAAGAAGGAGAAGAAACAGAAAAAGAAGACTGACAAGAGACGGAGAGTCACGTCGGTCAGTGATCACAGCTTCACCGAGTCTGCGGTTAGCGTTAATGGCGTTAAAGAGGTTAGATTACTTGGGTTACGTTATTTAATCTATATCTTAACAAAGAAATAGAAAAATTGTGATTTTTAAAAAATTGTGATTGAAGAAGCAACATAAATAATTAAAATACCGTTATAACAAGTTGTATCATTATCATGAAGCGGTTTATATCTAGAGATAAGGCTTTAAAATTAAAGAGACATTCTGCAACTTAATCAAAATTATTATTCCATATAGAAAATGATCTTTGTATTGTACCATATATTCCATAGATTTCCTATAACTAGTATAGGTTTATATTAATCTAAATATATTTTCAGGCTAGCGGTGCTGTGTCGGAGACGTCTTCGCCTCAGTCGCAGGCTTCCCAGGCTTCTCAGGCGTCCCAGGTGGCTTTGGACCACTCGTACTGCCGCCCGCCGCCCACTGAACGACCTACGACAACACATCTACAACACGATCACGGTACTGTACTTTAGTTATTGTATGGCTCAAACATTTGTTTTCTGTTAGCCATTTAGAGGAATTTTGAAACCTTTTATATATATGCGGCTCGTAATGATTAGAAAAATGTAAAAACGAACAACAGAATAATCTATATATTTATTATACTTCCAAATTGAAGACTTAAATAGTGTTTGTAATCAATGATTCAATGCATTACATTGAATATGTGAAATAAATTGAACATCAATTTAAAGGTTACACTTGGATGGCTGAACCGGAACCGGAAGCAGAATCACCACCAGTCGCCACGGATGAAAAGAGAAGAGAGAAGACGGAGAGACCGTACAAGAGAAAACATCAGAATAAAAAGTTAACTGAAATTCAGAATAGGTAAGTGTCTATAATAAACACTATTTGACTTTTGAAATTTTGTTCCAAATTTTTCCTTTACCATTATATACTGTTTGCTACTATCGAAATAATTTATATATTTGCAATTCTCTTGCAGTTTATACGACGGCCGCGATGATTATAACAAGAAGTACTCGTCCGTGACTTTCAAGCAGCGCGATATAATGGCGGAGGTGCAAGTGATGTACGAGTTCCTCACCCGCGGTATAGACAGAGAGGATATAGAGTACCTCAGGCGGGCGTACGAGGCTCTCTTGGCGGAGGACGCTCAGGGGTACTGGCTCAACGACACTCACTGGGTCGAACATCCGCCCACTGACCTCACGTACTCACCGCCCAAGAAGAAATCCAAGCGATACAACAACATCTACGAGGACTTGCAAGTTGGTTGTGGAAAAATACTTCATTTACATTGTTTTATTGGACTAGTAGACATGGACTTCGATAGCCAAAGAAAAATATGAACATTGACTTTATGTACAAGCACAGTTTAAAAAGACTTCAAACGCTATTTGGTTATTTTTTGATTTGAAAATAAATTACACTCTTCTAGTCTGTGGTAATTGTCAGAAGCGATCTATAAGAAATTTTATAATCTGTGTCAGGGCCACTCGAGCGGTTCAGCACGTACAGAGGGCTACTACAAGATGGACGCCAAGTTGAAGGCGAAGTACAAGTATCATCACGGACGAGCCGCCGCGGTACCCCCGCCGGATGATAAGAAGGCTAGCAAGATGCAGCTGCTGTCAAGAGAGGCGCGCTCCAACCAGAGGAGACTGCTCACGGCTTTCGGTTATAATCATTGTCATATGTTTGACGTTTCCAGCTGTTCCAACACCAGCTCTCATGACATGTCACGGATACTATCTATGCTTGAACATATATGTTCAGACATTTATAATCGGTCAGATATCATCTGTGAACATATATGCTGAATCCAACTCTAATGTCACTGTACATAAACTATTAGTAATAGTGCATAATGTAATTTTTTTATTATGAAGAGTATTTGGTTTATTCATAAACTTTCGTATATATGCGAAATAATTTTTCTATATATTATATATGAACATTGAATTATTGATAGCAATACATTAGGTACTGCTAATTTAACTTTTTCTGTATACTAAAGCTGTAATTTTCTAGGAACCGACACTGACTCGGATCTCCTCAAGTTCAATCAGCTCAAGTTCAGGAAGAAGCAGCTCAAGTTCGCCAAATCTGGTATACACGACTGGGGTCTCTTTGCTCAGGTAACGTTAATTAAAATGATTAGTATTTTTAGACAGTAAGAGAGAGTTCTGTCTTAAAAATTAATATTTTTATATAAAAGAATAAAGCTATTGGGTTACTCTTTTAAGTATATGTTTTAAATGGAAGGTTTTGTTATATAACTAATGATCGTAAAAATGATAATTTTTAAATTAATGCTTTATCTGTTTAGTGTTTGCAATTAATGTTGTATGTACTACCAGGAGGCGATAGCGGCGGATGAAATGGTAATCGAATACGTCGGTCAAATGGTCCGTCCGATAGTAGCGGATGTCCGCGAGGCTCACTACGAGGCCACCGGCATCGGCTCTTCGTACTTGTTCCGTATAGACTTGGACACTATTATTGATGCAACCAAGTGCGGAAACCTGGCGCGTTTCATCAATCATAGCTGCAATGTATAAAAGATTTGATCCTAACATTTTGTGTATTAAAATTATTATTAGTAATTATTATAGTATTAAAAAAAATCTTATATAAAATTGTTTTTCAGCCAAACTGTTACGCAAAGATAATAACTATAGAATCACAGAAGAAAATCGTCATATACTCGAAACAGCCCATAGGAGTTGACGAGGAGATAACCTACGACTACAAGTTCCCTCTCGAAGACGAGAAGATACCTTGCCTGTGTGGAGCGCCGCAATGTCGTGGCTTCCTTAACTAGAGCTGTAGATGTGTAGATTATTATAGGAACAATAAAAAACTTTTTACTAGTTTGTATGTGCAAGGAGTCACGATATATGTGACAGTTTTATATAACGTTTTCATTGGCTATTATATAGTTCTTGGTTTTAAACGACATCGTGACTGTTGATAGGTACGGTTATAGATGCGATCGTCAAGTTCAACTTAAGATCAGTGATAATTTCAAAACTGTTATTCATTAAAAAAACATTTTGCGAACCGAGTTGTCCAAGGGCTTGCAATAATTTAATGATATAATCCAAGTTTTCAATCAACAGTGCCCAGTCAGTCATTGTATGTACGTCGATAATCGACTGAAATAATATATAGCCATCGATAAAATCTGCGCTTTTGTTTGTCATGGTACGTGTATAATATGAAATCTCAATATGTGTAGAGCCACGTGCTAGGAAATTGTTTGAGTCTTGGTCTGTGACTAGATGTATATAATTCTTATGAGAGCATTTCTTTGTACGTGGATGACGTCCATAATAATCTTACATTACTTTAATGAGTAAAGAGTTGAGAATTGAGAATTTATGAGTAGAGAATTTTAAAAGAAAACGCCTAAAGGCCTAATGAATACCAGGTGACAATCTTTTGCAGAACTGCCTCACAATATTAATATAAAGTAATGTATAAAAATAATATTAGTAATCTGTGTGCTTGTGGCGTGTGGTTCTGATTTGTTATTTTTTCTTATATTCAATATAGAAAAGTAAAATATTGTATGTAACGGAAATATAAAACTGTGTCTTGTATTATATATCATATTTTGACTGATACTCGAGATAATTAGGGCATAGATGTCTGAACTTAAATACCGTATAATTTTCGTTGTACATTATTTTGTGAATAACTATCTCTGCCGTTTGTCAGATTTTGTAGTACAGTTTTCAAGTACATTTCCTACTTTGTTATTTACTCTAATTGAGGAAGTTCTTTCATGTGTTTCAATAAATATACCAACCCTCAAAATGGGCTTAAGCTGATTACACTGGAATTTTAATTATCCTTCCAATTGCACTTCTTAAAATGTAATGTAAAGTATAAGACTGTAAATAAATAAATTCCGACAATTTCATTTTATTTTAATTAAATCACCTTTCAATTAAAATTTCATAAAATAATAGTATTACACCAAACATTATTAAATTACCTATTAAGATACAAAGGAAATGTTTAACAATGTTTTAGGACGTTCCTGGAAAGCTACATTACAAAGAATATTTGTTTTATACTACTGAATAGCCATAAGAAAAATGCTGATTCCATTGCTAAAGGTTGTGATATATTTATGTGACTATAATTATATTTGCAATATGTAAATTAATTTAAAAAGTTATTAAAAAATAACTTATAATGGAGAATAAGGTAAATGTTCAGTTAATTATTGTTAGTATCATTTGATGTTGTTTTATTACAATAGCAGTTTTCAGCCGTATTATTATATTTCATTTCCCAATTTGTTGTTTAATACTTTGTTAGATAAAGGCGTAATTTTTTCGTTCAGTGGTGTTAAAGGTAACCTTTGATCCAATATATTAATAAACAGAGTGTAAGACTAATTAAGGTATTTATATTCGTGGTAGTGTTAGTTAACTTTGTTTACTGGAAATATTACTAATGAAAAAATTAAAATACTTATATAATTGGTCTGGGTGTCTTTATTCTTTGTGTATCTTATATACTAAGAAAAAGTGAATTATTAATCTCTCTAAGAGTTAAAAAAAACATATACGCAGAAATGGTAATATTTATTGTATCAATGTTTTATAAATATGTTATATATAAAGAAAAGAAATGCTCTAAATAACAATAATTGAAAACATGGTTTAAAACTAAAAGCTGACTAATACACAAGTTAAGATAAAAAAAAATAACACTGAAAAATGCCATATTAATAGCTAACTAGCATTACGGCAAGCGAGAATTAAATTAGGTTTCAATCTGTGTAGCGAAATATCAATCACTAATAACTTAAAAAAGGATGAAATTAAAAAAAATTTGCTTAGTAAAACCATCTTAAGTATTTATAAATACACCTAAAAGTATATTATTATACGTATCAATAATATTAGTAAAATAAATAATTTATACACAATAACAAAATTAAAAGTCATACAAATTATATTTACTTCAAATAAATTATCGCAATCGGTTATTTATGACCTTAAGAATCCAATACCAAGTATAAACAATTGTTTAACTACTAAGTACTTAAGAAATAAAATTATTATTAATATTATTAAAGATAAAAAGTTTAAGTACAACGGGTACAATATCAAAAGTTTTAGTCAAAGTTTTTATTTTAAGATGAACGTTATTTTATTGGAAGCGGACCTGTCTTGTGAACATCTCGGCGCAGACATCGGCCGTACATTGAGTTGACCCGGTTCTTTGATCTTCACTCTCAGTCTCTGAATCGGAATCGAACTCAGACGTTAACGCTGGAGATTTCCTACCATTAGTGGTTCTTTTCAAACCAACTTCAGTAGTTAATATTTCTTTGATGACGTCGTCGGGTGATTTTTGATGACGATTCTTTTCCCTCAACTGTCGAGCCCTATTTCTGATATCGGCAAGAAATCCTGTTGTCACTTCTATACTCTCCTGAGATTCGTCCTGAGGCGACAGGTCGGTGAGAGACTGTGCCAAGTCTAGACAAGATCCTTTTACATCTGACGCTGTGTTTAGAGAATCCAATGAGGCACCTATACTCCTAAACGCTACTTTTCCTTCTAAGATAATGATGTTATAGTCATCATCAATTTTATACTTCATAATAATACCGTTTGGTGTTGTTCCCAATATAGCAGGGTCTCTTACTTTATAATTAAAGATATCTGGCTGGTAGTATTCTGAAGCCGAGGTGGAAGATGCGACTGAGGTTGCATCGCACGTACAAGGAGGCGCTTTGTATGTATCTTCGTTAATATAAATTATGGTAACTCTGTCTTCGCCAACACAGTACAGAAAAGGGTTTACATATTCCCATCCATTCACAGCAGAGCTCCACTTGGGGTCTTCACTGCGTGTTCGCTTACCATGTTCATCTACAAATACACCGCATTCAGGATAACATAAAAGAAGTTCCACAGGTTTACTACTTATTTGCAAGATAGCTTTCGGTGCCGAGTGTTTTTTAAAAGCGGCAGATATTATCGGTTCGTCCATGGCAAATGATTCCAATGCTCCTGAGGGTAGGTTAATTTTTAATGGTTTCTCTCCAGCGATGTATAAAACATTATTTGCAATAAGTAGGGAAGACGGCGGTCGATCTACAGTTAATGAACGTGATGTTTTAAACTGCGTGTTGGTAGCGTCGAATTTAAGTAAATAGACTCTACGACCGCAAGCCACCGCAGCACAAGGACCCTCCGTGGCATCGGCGATACCCTGAAAGTTTTATTACTAAGCATTAATTCCAAATTACTGTAAGCCTAACTGATATTATATAATAAGAGAAATTTGTTTCTTCCAGTGATAGCGAACATATTACCAAAACTTAATAATTGTTTATTTCTTTGCAATATTGAGTTATTGAAATGTATTATCCAACCTTAACAAGATGTGGTGGAGTATTGTCGTTGAGTTGAACTCTTGCAAACACCACGCTTGGTTGTAGTGATCCAGCGCGTCTCAGGGCCGAGCCCAGAGCGAGACGGCCCGCGTGGACCAGGTGTCTTCCACTGACCATCAACACACGAGTACTGGCTACTGACAAATGTTCAACTGAATGAACACCGGGGGGTGGGGATGAATCCTCCCACTCCACACGGACAGAACCACGCAAAGAATGAAGACCGTCACTGGAACCTATATATACATACATTATATGTATTAGTTTATTCTATAATAGTATTCTGTTAATGAGAATAATAAAATAGGCAAATGTTATTTACAAACCTATAGCTAAAGCGACGGGCGCGAAGTATAAGGCGGTGGTTGGGTTTGTTTTGGTTTGTAAGAGAGTCAATGGTTGGAATCCTCCCTGGACGACAGGCGTCAGACGCGACACCCAGTCACATTTACTTGTTATACTCGGACAAACCACTATAGCTTCGGTGCCACCGTCTGATTGTTCTAGCTTTATCTAAATAACCATAGCAATTATATTTAGTAAAATTATGGTTCATTGAATTATGTAACTAGATGAAATAATGTAAGTAGCAAGTTCGCTTTATAGCGTAATTCGTATATACATCTCACCCCAAAAGCGCGATTGGCTTCGTTATGAGGTAGGTGTGTGAGAGAGCGGTCAGGACACAATCGACCTCTTAATGTCTGATCGTTTCTCTTCAAAACTAGAAGTGACGCTTCGCATCGAGCGTTCATATGCTCTCTATTACCGTCAGCCCTGGAATTTTTACTTGATTAATTATTTGTTTTAACACGTGTTATATATAAATTAAGAGATACAACCCACCAGATGACTAGTACAGAATCTGGATCCGGCGCGTCGTTGTCGAGGTATCTGAAAATATTTTAATATACAAAAAAAATGTATTTACACGATTAAAATTAAAGAATGTTTTAAAATCATACCCATTTGCAATTTTCTTTGGTTTATCGACCTTCCTATCTCTTCTTGGAGTCGGAGGAAAACTGTAAAACCATAACTGCATTATGTACTGTAGTAAATTATTAAAAAAATACTACTATTGAAAAATATATGTAAATTCTATTTTAATTTATCAACTGCATCGACTTACTGGGCGTCAGTGGACGTTGCTGCTGCTAGCTTGGCTCTCAATCGCTCAACTTCTTCACGCAGTTCTCTAGAAATCATATTTTAAAACGTATTTGTAACATACGATGAAGTAGAAAAACGCTCACAGATGTTTCTTTTCATCCTGCCTGGTAGCTTCTATTTAAGAGTGTCGTTTCAAGTACGTGAATGAAAAACAAACTTATTTCGATATCAAATTCACTTAAATTCAATCTGTGGGTTAACTTAAATTCAATCGTTATAAATGAAGCTATAATGATTCGCATTATAGCTTCATTAATAGCGACGAACGAAATAGTTTTTGTTATTAGCTATACACATTGTTTGGATTTCTTTGTATAAACATCGAATGTACTGTATACGAGTATATATTAATATGTTATGAATATACCTGTTGACTCGTAGTAAAGGCGGTGAGGCTGCAGTACGTCGACCAGAACGTCCGAACAGCTTGTTACTCAACGAACATTTTTTTCGGCCCGCTTCCTCCACTTTAGCCTAATTTGTGAACATTAGCATTTACATATAAAAAAAGTTTTAATTAACATATATCGTGTCACTCGCAATGATATAGAATTAAAGGTTAGAGTGATAATGTAGAACTAATAAATAACATATTAGCCTAAGTAATATTATATTTATAATGTGATGAAAATGATGATTAGTTATGATCACAAACCTGCAAAAAGTCGATGAGTTTGGCCTGTTGTCTCATGGTTGCGTCCGCCTTCGTCTCCCGGGTCCTCCACCAGGCCGCGGCCGCCGCGTGGGCCTCGTGGGCTGCACTTGTCTCTTCCTGGGTAATAATAAAACACAATATAAACATTTGTTTTCTACTATTTTTTATCAATAAGGGTGTTCAGTTAATATTTTTATCGTCGTATATTCTTAATATATATTTGAAATAAATAAACATATCTCGAAATGACAAAAATTGTAAAATATCAATTGTGAACTACAACGAAACTACACATTATTCTGATGTAATTGTATTTAAGTATTTCTGATGTAATTATATTAGTACGAAAAAACATTTGAAACTTTCGTTTGAAGAACTCAATAATATAATTCATTAAAATAATTTTTAAGCAAAATAAGAACTTTTTTAAGCCATATTGTTGACGTAATACTTTATACAGTTAAGATAAGAATGATGAATCCCGCAGAATACACTAATTTATACTTATTTGGTACGCGATACAATTAGTTGCACATATATTTAGACACACTTCATTTTTATTATATATTATGTACGTCTTACCTGCGCGGCTGCTAGTTCCGCTTGAAGCTTGACGGCGGCTGCGTGGTGAGCGTGTGCTTTGGTCCTCAATGCGGCCGCCTCCTCCTGTAGAGCTCGCATCCTCCTCGCAGCTCCACCCATCGCCGCATCCCTCGCCCCAGCCTCACCCTCCAACTCACTAACTCTAGCTTCCAATTCTGATAGTAAGCCCTCACGGTTTGCGAGACGCTCCTGTGTAAAGATGAGTATCTCGAGATGAATTACGCAAAAAAATAATTATTATATTAATTAGATAACTAACCAATTTATTCACGTAAACTACCAAATATATAAAAATGTAATAAGAAATAAATATACATATATAATTTTTATAACTGGCACTATTTCTATAGTACAGATTAATACAAATTCAAACCCTGAGTATGATAAGCTGGTCGTTGGCCAGTCGAAGTTGTTCCCTGGTGTGTTCCCCGTCAGTCCTCTCCTTGTGAGCGATGGCCGCTTGTTCAACAGCCGTCCTCTCTGCCTCCACAGCACGCGTTCGTGTACTCTCCAACTCACTCCGTACACGAGACAGTTCCATCTATGACAAACAAATAATAGCTTTGTTTATTTAATATACACGACAAAACAATTTCAAACCAACATTATAAGTAACAGTAAAACTCATTCCAAAAAATTTTTCGGTAACCATCTATCCCGAATGATAGTATTTTATATCCTATTACTTATATCTACAAATTATTTGAAACAGAACTCATCAGAAGCATAAAAGATACATAAAGATTAACCTTTTCATTTATGGATAGTCATTAAGTTATTAAATCTATTTTGAGCTAAGAAGTGATATACAACTAAAAGACCATATCAAGTACGTAACAAAATTAAACTTATTGTCGTTAATACCTCGAGCTCTTTATTTTTGAGTTCATGTAGATCCGCCAGTTTTTCGAGGTCAGTGAGCTGTTCTTCCAATAATGTGCAGGCTTCTTGTAAGGCTTTATTGTTCTGCAAAGGCAACACGTCGTCAATAATAATTAGATATTTAGAAATAACTCATAAATTTCACAACGATACCAAAACCAATTGCAAGTTCATTGGACAATCAACACAAATACGGTCCTATACAAGAAAACACTTAAAAATTTTGTAACTTTATATAAACAAACATATTTTAAACACTATGTATAGTAATGAAGGCAGTCCATTTACCGCAGCCAAATGTGCGTGCAAGGAAAACAAGGCGGCATCAACACCTCTACAACGTCCGCGGAGTAAATCACTCGCTAGGGCCAAACGCATACGTTGACCCCACGCCGATGTTATCGGTAAATGATCGGGTTTAGGCCAAATTAGTGGCTTATCGTTACATTTGCCATCACGACGGTACGGCGAAGCCATATTTCTTCTAGATCTTAATTTGATCGATGTTCGTGGCACTTTCATATGTCCGGACTTATTTCATATTAGTGCCATCGTCTCACAAACTTCCAGTTTGAACAAGACGTGACATCAATGTCAGCAATCTATATACAACCGGTGATGTTTGTGCTTCATAACAAACAATAATATTTTCGTATTTAAACAATACGTGTGACGGTATACGGATAACATGTGACAATAACATAACGCTAACATCAACAATGATGCAGATTTAAATTTGATGGTACATTATGAGTAGTGTTCATTGGAACTGAAGAAAACTTTTGTGCGACTTGAAAAAGAAGCTTGAAGTTCATTCTAATTAAAACTATTTACATTTTTTTCTAAACAAATTGTCACAAAATATCAAGACAATCGTAGAGGCGAGCTACTCACCTACGAAGTTCCACACGGAAGTGTCTTGGATCCACTTAAAATTTAGTTTTTATTAACGACCTACAGTACTTTTAATTTCAAATGATCACGATGTATATCTGAATAAAACAATTATCAAAACTCAAACATTGTAACAAAAAGAAAATGATGTTGTTTTAATCTTAAATTTATGGAGAAGAAACTTGGTTGGTCATAAAATTCAAGAACCACAGCGTGCTATGCAACGTTTTATAATCAGTTTTTCTGATGAACCGTTTTTAGAATAGTCATAGGAATGTGAAGCTTTATGAAATATCATCATCATCAGCCGAAAGAAGTCCACTGCAGGACATAGGCCTCCCCCAAGGATCTCCACGACGACCGGTCTTGTGCCACCCGCATCCAGTGGATTCCCGCGACCTTTACCAGATCGTCGGTCCACCTTGTTGGGGGCCTACCCACGCTGCGTCTTCCGGTTCGTGGTCGCCACTCAAGAACCCGTTGGCCCCATCGGGCATCGGTTCTGCGAGCAATGTGCGCCGCCCATTGCCACTTTAGTGTTGCAATTCTTCGGGCTATGTCGGTGACTCCCGTTCTTCTGCGGATCTCCTCATTCCTGATTTGATCACGCAGTGAAACTCCGAGCATAGCCCTCTCCATTGCCCTTTGAGTGACCTTGAGCTTTCTAATAAGGCCCATCGTGAGCGGCCATGTCTCAGTGCCGCAAGTTAGCACTGGCAACACACACTGGTCGAAGACTTTTCTCGTGAGACACTGCGGTATTCTGGATAATATACGTAAGCTTATTTCATAATGTGAATATTCTATAATGTGAAGTGGAAATGGAGTGGAGTAGAGCCGTAGAGTGGAGACCACGTTTAAATGAACGTAAAGATAGTTAAATTTGTTGTGAGTATTTTAAAGAATTTGGATGTTGGATGACTGGGAGAGTTTAATTCTTTTTTTAAGACTAATTAAAATAAACCCTCACGAAACAAATCGTTTCCGTCTTCATAAACATAATATATATTTTTTAAAGTCAAACTCATCTTAGTTTAGGTTGACCACGCAAATTCTTACGTTTCCGGTACAATTTTAAAAGGTAGAGGTCTCTGTAAAGTTTACGTTGAAGCCAGTGGTACCTGCATTAATCCGTCTCTTTCTTCCACGAGGGGCGCCCGCTCCGACCTAAGCCTGTCTCTCTCACTGGTCGCCTCCTGCTCGTGATGCTCCGCGTGTAATCTACGCTGCTCACTGTACTGCAGCTCGCTTTTCAATTTGCGGATGTCATTCCTAGATCTGGTATATATCGGAAGTTAGTTAGACATGATTTTAAATGACATTTATATAAAAGAGATATTAATAAACCATCTGATTTTTGCAAAGTGTGTACTAATATAATATATTTCGATATTTAAATGAATAGCTTTTGCTATCAGGACATCACCTGTCAACTTCCACCTGCAACACTTCATTGTTCTTCTGTAATTTCTCCGCCAGTTCTTTGTATCGATCAACTTCTTTCTTCAACAGTTCCAGTTGAGGTTTTAGGGTGGTAATTTCTTTATGCACCAGCGCGGCTTTATCCTCCGCAGACTTCCGAGCTTCTAGTGCCGACTGTAAACGTTCTTCGCTTCGTTTTAAATCCCTCGCCGTCACTTTGGCATCAATCGATAAGTCGTTAAATTCCTTCTCCTAAGAAAATGACGAAAAATATAAGTTAAACAATAAGGATGTTATATTGATATAAAAGTTAAAAACGTTGCTTTTTCGCAACAACTAAAAAAACAAATAATTCTGATGCTTGTATGCCCGTTTAAGTAATCAAAATACTTTTTTATACCTTCCTCCATCTTGCTAAATTGGCTGTTCTAGCTTCTTGACGCAAAGTTGCAATTTCCTCACCGCGAGCCTATGGAAAACAAAAACTAAATTAGATCATAATATACTACTATAAGATACAATTAAGTATATATATACCAGTAGTTGAGCCTCGGCACGTTCTAGTTGTTCCTTTAGAAGCGACACCTGAGCATGTGCAGTCGCATCCCCATAGCTCTCAGTTTCACTCCTATTATCTCTATTTTCCAGTCCGTCTTCACTGTCTTCGGTGTTTGTTCCACTGGTCACTTGTACTTTCTTAGCTTCGTTTTCCACACACCGCGGACACGATCGGTTCTCTAGGGCGCTTACTTCTCGTTCCAATTGCCTTACTAACTGCTCCAATGTAGTGACCTTTGGACAAATGGTTTGGAAGTAGGTTACGTTAACTTTGGTTTTTATCCTTTGTATGATATCTATAGAACATAAAGAATATAACAGATGTTTGATATTTTTATATGACACGAGTGTAAATTAAAAGAAAAAGACGGAATACATATGGAATATTGCGACAGATCTATCTGATCGGAGAAAAAAAGGTGAATGTACCTTCTCAGCATGACGGCCGTGGTCATGTAGTGCGGCGGCAAGACGGCTGTCTGCTGCCTCTAGTCGCTGCAGCAGTCTTGCTTGTGTACGTTCACTCTGCTCCTCGAGCGCTGCCTCACGAGCTACAGCCTCGCTAACACTACGCTCCGCTGCCTATCAGAGAAAATACAAAGTAGAAGAACAAAAGACAGTACTGTATTATTTAATATACTTTGTGTTTCAATAAAATGTCTAAGTCCATTAACTAGCGATATATTCGTGATTATTCCATGAATGTGTTTTATGTCAAAACACTTGATTCCTTTTACATACCTGTACTTGAGCAGCGAGCGTGGCGGCTCGCACACGCTCTTGAGCGAGCTGTGTCTGTAAGTCAGTGATCTGATCATTAGCAGTTGTGATTATGCGATCTTTGTCACGTAGTAACTCCTACAAAAAAAAAGCAAAAAAAAAATATCACTTTAATCTATAACCGAATGCGATTTCTCGGTTTCCAAGACCGTAATTAACAACAATTATATATAAATTAATTAGTAATTGTGTTAATATGAACGAAGAATCATTGCATATTTTTTGGATAGTACACTAACAATAACAAATATTTGTATTATGATATATCGACAATTTTTTTAACTTTGCCTTTAAGCCCCTACCTGTGCTTTATCGGCCTGTTCGTTAGCCGCGTCTAAATCGTTTCTTAGCCGATGTAGTTGTTCCTCAGTCTTGGCCAGTTGTTCCTCAGCGTGTTTCCTAGCACGAGCCTCCCTCGCCGCCCCCTCCACTGCAGCCTCGCTACCACATACAGTTTGACGACGCAGAGCACGCTCCTGAGCTATGGTATCCTGTTAAGTTATACATACATTACACAGATAGGAATACGGTGTATGTACCTAACTAATTACTGTTCTACAATACTTACTATTTTGATTTGTTATAACTACCAAAATTATAATGAAAAACAAAAAAAAGTTTGATATAATAAATAGTTCTAAATACGTAACTACTAAAACATTAAATAGACAATACTTTTATAAAAATAATTATATTAATATTGCTTAAAATAAACAAATCCTACTCGATAGTTAAAAATAATTACGTTTATTTTACTGCACTTACGATAGGCTTCACATTAATTTCAGTGAGCCATCTGTGCCGTAATTCATGCACGTGATGAACAATATCCTGTTATAAAACGATGTTTCACTAAATATATAAAACTATAACACGAATATTACTTTATTAGATCGGGTAAACGATATAAGGCAAACACAACAAATGTATGTCACAGATTATAATCACTTATCAATGATAAACTATTGATAAGTAAATACGAGATGTAACAGGAATGTTAGATAAACTAACTAGAACCTAAATAACCCTGAAAACGCTACCCACCTTGTAATGTTTATGTTGCGCTCGTGCGCTATCCGCCTCAGCCAAGGCATTGTTACATTCTATTTGTAGTTCTCTCACACGAGCTTCCAACCTTGTGAGATCCTCCTTCAGAGAATCTCTTTCTGATTGAAGCTCTGTGGCCTGTGCCTGTACAGCCTTAAGCTCTGATTTACTTCTTTGATTAATACTATCACTTAGTTCTTGATTCGTCCTCTGGAGAGCTCTCCTTTCTTCTTTCTCAACTTCTATCTGACGTTCTAAACGTCTGTTGAACGTCATTAATGTGTAATTATTTTCATTAATTAGAACCATTTAATAGAATGTAAATGTTATTATGTAGATGATTAAATCAAAGAAATTAAAATGTTACATTTTATAAGAGGCAAATCGTTTCCATAAATTACATCAGTTTCAGAATATTTGTAACTATCTTTTTAAATCAATCGAGGCATTCAAACAAACAAAAAAAAAATAAGAAACAAAACGCATAAGTTTTATTAATAAAGAAAAAGTACTGTTTTTAATGTAGCTTAGTAACATATATAAGTTACGTACTTGTTATGTAACGTGAGCGAGGTTATATCAGCTTGTAGTGCCGCCCGCAGTCTCTCGTGGTCTTCATCAGCGAGTCTCCTGGCTCGCTCGGCCGCCTCGCTAGCCGCTGCCTCTGCCGCTGCCTCCGCAGCCACCAGCTTGTTCTGTAAGGATGCTATTTCGCGACCTCGCAACGACGCTAACTTCTCTGCCGATCTAAATAGAAAATAATGAAATGGACAAAAGACCTCAACCGAGAGTCAAAGGGGTTCATTCACAAGATTAATTGGAATATTTTCACACAGAAACTTTATTATTAATCCAAGCAAATGGCATCTAATAGGTATAATAAAATAGAGACGAATTGATATCCTCTTACTTTTTTTGAAGTCGGTTTAAAAAGAAAGAAAAAAATATTGGACACGTATTCGGTTAAATATCAACAACATATTTATTAACTGGACTCATGTATATAGCTTCATATTTGGTTGTATATTTGAAGTTTATAACATTGGTTCTGTTGAAAATGTATTTTAGCTACTGTCTTGGAGACGGTTATATTACATATATATGTATATGTATATACCACCAGTATATTGTGCAAGTACTGTCCAAGCGGACTCCCTGGAATTGTTCTGTAATAAACATCAATCAACGCATGTTTCCAATTACCGTTTATATGAAAGTATTAAGATAAGATTACTAACTTATATGTTGCGAGATCTATCGCCGTGCAATCGTGTGATGTACTAAATCCACCCGAGTGACTGTCTTCCTCCTCTGGAGCCATATATGAATAACCTGTGGTAAATTGTAAATAATAGGCATTGTTGTCTTTATTTGGGTCACTATTTTATTGTTATCCTTTTAATTTGTGGAAACGTATTAACGTATTGATATAATAAAAAATAACATGAAAATAAATCACTTACCAACGAAAGGTAGCTGACCAGCGAAAGGCGGACGTGTTCTGAAAGGCGCGGCAGAAGGCGGTGATGGAACACGTTCAGGCGCCGGTAGATAGGTGGTGTCTTCCGAACCACGGAGGTGAGGAACCCAAGGTGGAGCCTGGTTTAATAAATCTATCAGTTTGACAGAACATATTATTAAGTCAAGACAGTTATTAATTTTTTCATTTATTCCTTACCCAAAGAAGTGTTATTACGCAGCAAATTATGAAGAATTTATTTTATTATTATAAACACGAATTACGATACCTGATCTCTTATAGCGTGGAGCGCGAGGTGTGCGAGCGCCGAGTGTTGCAGTGTATCGAGGTAATTGAACCGCCGGGCGGGCTGAACACGTAACAGTCCCGCCACTAATGACCGCCACGACGATGAGGGGCTGTGAGGCGGAGGCTCAAACGGCGGCTCGGAATTTGGGCCTCTCTCGTACCTATTATTAATTATTAAAAAATATATAATAATATCTCTGTATTTTTTTATCATTTCTTTGATTGTTGGAGTATTTTTTTCTTTTCACCTCTCATACACCCTACATATTTTAAATAATAAGTATATTTTGATATTTATATCAAATTAACTTTCCCGTAAACGTCTTTCAGAGACTAAGCTCTCAGCATTCTATGGATTCACCGTGCGGTTAACTTCATCTGAGTAAAATCTTTACAAATGTAACTTACTTCTGGATGTTACTAAGTATCTGAGCCATTGTATCGTTGTCGCTGTTCGAGAATGGTCTTTTCAGTGTCACCAGTTCAAAAGCGACTACGCCCAGTGACCAGTAATCACAAGCTGACTGAAAATATAAATAGTTATAAATCGACTTGAGGGTACTCCTGATTATATTAATGTATTTCTTTTTCCTCAGAATTAATCTATATTTATTTTTTACGCACATTTATTAGAATATAACTACAAAATGTAAATACTCAAGATAACAATTGGAATAAAAATTACATACATTTGTTATGTGCTGTGCCCACTGTGCTATATTATTTCTAACTATTTAGTGAACAAGACAGACTGAAGTCTAATTACAGTTATTAAACCAAATTGAAATCATCTAGTTAGTAAAACATATCATAAATCTACAGCTGTTAATCTAACGTCTTTAAATACTAAGGTATAGTGCACATTAAGTTACAATACTACATGAAGCAGAAAGCGTTAGCGACGTGCGAACCCACAATGGCAGTGTTAACCCGGCGGCAGTACTCGAGACACACAGTGTGAGCGGTTGTGCAGTCACTGGACAATAACTCGGGAGCCACATAGTCAGCTGTGCCGCCGACTACACATCCGCCCTCCGAAAGACGAGCACAGGAACCGAAATCGCCAAGCTTCACGTGACCACATCTGAACAAATGGAAACAAAAAACAACACATATAAGTATCATTATTGAAAAATATAAAAACTATTTTTTTATAGATTGAAGCACTGGTTTCATTAGAAATTAATGTATCATACACTAGAAACTTTACTACATTACTATTTGGCTTTTCAATGAAAGATGTTTGAAGAAAATCAGATTCACCATATTTTAAAAATCAGTCCCAAAATTAATAACTCTTGAGAACTGATGACATTTTACATTCAGACGAGATAGCTCTCCTTATATGGTGTTTACAGAACTTTAATTAAAAAATTACTCATATCTAAGAGTTTGAAGACCTTTAGAAGAAATGCCATGTTCTATCATAACGGATATATAAAAAAATTCCTTGCAGTTCACTTTCAGTTAAATTGTCACATTATTTCTTGAATAACCCATAAAAACTATAAGAATTAGTTTATATTCATATACATATTTCTAAAAACTTAATTTGCAAAATCAAAACATACCTGTCTAAAAAAATATTTTGTGGCTTGACGTCTCTGTGAACATATCCCATACCGTGGAGAGCTTTTAGTGCATGAGCAACTTCAGCTATATAAAATGCTGCATCACTTTCTGACAGAGGATGGTTTTGACGTGAAAGCAGACCAGCTAAGTCGCCTCCATTACATAGTTCCATTACCAGATATAAGTTGTTACTGTCCTGTTCATAAAATTATCATATTTAATATGAATTTGATAGTTCTCTTGTAGATAGTATAATAACATAGAACAGTTATAATGCAACAAAATAACTTAGGTTTTATTTCATTACAAACACAAGACTTACCTGAAAAGCATACTGTAGCTTTGGTATCCAATTTCCAGATGCAGTTGCAAGAATGTCTCGTTCATCCTCAGCACCAACAACTCTCTTCCTCGCTTGTTCTTTACGGACACTTTTTAATGCGTATACATCAGCTGTCTGTTTTTCGCGTACCATCTGCAAAAACATAAATTTCTAGTTATTTATTTCAATTTATCTTTGGTTAGTAACATTATAGTGACTAGCATTATATCATAACAAGATCATAAAATAAACCTACTTCTTTTTGTAAAGCCCAGAAGAATGAGATTACAATATCCATACAGTAGGTAGTAGTAGTAAAATATTTGTTCTGTGTATAGAAACATAAAGAAGAGCAGAAAGCATTGTTAACTAAGGCCTTAATGAATTAAAACTTTGTTCATAAAACATTTATATAACCACTTATCCTATAACAATTGCCATTGAAGATATACTTGAATACTGGAGAGAAAAATCATACTATGACAAATGAAAATAATATAGTTAGCAATTAAGAATCAGCATGTTGTGAAATTGAAACATTTGCAAGAGGTTTTAGACCTAAAGTGTTATACAATAATTTACGAGACATATCAATTAAGCATTTCATAATAAATACCCAGATTCCATAAACTTAAACTTTTCATTAAGACTCCATCAGAAATACCAAATGCTTAAAGTACAGAAAACATCAAGTTTTTATTTCAAGAACAGGCAATAATTACCTGCTCTGGATCTTAATGTCCAAATAAATACAAAGAAAAATTATTTTTAAGTTGGCACAAAAAGTAAAGAATATTAAGAAAAAAACATAGTTAGGGAGCAATACTGATCTCTGACTCAGATCCAGAATGCTCTACCTGCTTTCAAATCGCTTAGTATTATTTAATAATGTAGTTCAACTAATTTTGGTGCACACTAATGTAGACTTCAAAAGAAACAATTAATTGTGATATTTCACATATCTTAAGAAATAAAAATTAAGTTAAATAACATATGGTAAACATTTTGTCTCATATTTTGTAACATTATTTTACCATTTTGTATATTAAGTAGCGAGATTGCGAGCTTAACCATTCTTATCTTTAATTGTGATTAATATTAAAATCACTAAGTGATAAATTGTTAAAGACTCTAAAGGCAATTGTGGTTGCAATATTAATAACTTATATTTTGTTTCATAAGGATGGCAAACAAGCATATAGTCCATCTGACACAGAGAACTGTCTCCCATGAACACTTTTAACATAAGGGTGACAAATGTGTTCCTGACCTTGCTTATAAAAAAATCTGTACATTAGACTTTCCAATACCTAGGGTACACTTACAAGAAATCACTTAACATCCAATAAGAGCCCGGAGGAATTAACTATGACACATTGAATAATAAAACCATCCAGATATTCAGATCATTGGATACTAGCACATCAGAGCAATAAAGCCATTAAATATATAAATAACATGTAAATGCAATACAGAATTTAAAAAGTGCAAGTCTTTCTCAACTACAATAATAATAATTTGAATATGTCTACAAAATATATGAAGATGTAGCTGGTATTGACAAAGTCTGAACCCTTGAACCATACTTAATTGCTTTGTATTGTAAAATATAAACACGCTCTCTATTACCGAACCCAGAACTGGCAGTTTCCACTTTTTATATGAAACTATTTGTTATAAAAGAAAATTACTATATATGTTTATCTGGTTGAATATTAACAAATACAAAAATAATTATCAGTATGAACCAAGTTCAATTAAGAATTTGATAAGGAAGTATAGATATCCCTGAAGAAGAGTAATAATTGGATCCAATTTCTAGATTCCACTTTGGAGGTGTGGAGTGCAAACGCTTATTTGTAATAATTTCAGTTTCAATGGTTTCAACAAATGTTTCTATAAACCTAAAATCTTATGGTTTCAAATGAATTGACTTTGTCTATGTTGAATACAATTTACAAAAAAACAAACTTCATATTTCTGTATGTGATGTGATAGTTTTATGGAAGCAAATAGAATAACCAAGTAATAAAACCGTTGGATCTATCAGCCTACGTGTAAACTTTAACAAAAAAAGATTTGACTTTCTAACAAATGAGGATTATAATATGGGGATCAACCACTTACATGTACTTCACCATAATGCCCACGACCTATAAGTTGTATAATTTCAAAGTCAGAAATGCAAACCCGAGCCCTCCGCAGTTCGGCCAGAGCACTGCGATCTATAACAAGGTGGTATATATGAGTAACAATCACGATTGTCTTAATAAATAAATTTCTGCATGTGCAACTTACATTTGTCAACGAATGTTCGTACAAGTTCGTCACATTTTTTAACAGGGTCATCGTTACACTCATCATACAAAACAGTTAAGGCATCTAACAAAGATTCCCTATCAATTTTTTTGCCAAGCTTATTAGTTCCGTTGGTCACTTTCCCTATTATTTGTCGGTTTAATCTTGTAATACGAACAGCAATTGCTTCCTTGGAAGGCTCCATTTTAACATATGTTTTCAATATTTATTTAAACACGAATCATATTCCTTTTGTTTTGTATTATGTTTTATTTTGAGATACAACACTCGCCTCAACAGCTAACAACCGTGTATTTCTTCCGTTACATATTTGAAAACAGAATTTGAAAGCTGTGTTACCAATTACCATGACTTTTAATATATTTTGTAAATATTTTGGGTTCCAGTTTTTTAAGCCGTACCTAAAGTTTGAACTTGACATTTATATTTGGAGAATGCTTATTTTACTAATAGGAATTAAGTATTATAGTTTGAATAAAATGCTGGCCTTATTGATAATTCAGAAAGTAGTCTAAAAAACAAATTATTATTTAAAAAAATTATGTATAGGCACTACTTATTTTAGGCACCAAATGAATATTTACTAACAAAAAAATTTGTTTGAGTATAATTTCTGTACAGTTTAATTCTTCAACATGTTTTTTAACAAGACTTTTTTTATAATGGTATTTTTTTAATCACATCCTTGGTCTTAAAAAGTAACGAAATAAATATTTTTAAGACTTTAAAAAACCATAAACTAACAGACGGTCTAGTTTATTGCAACCAAAATAAGATTTGTCTCTTGTATGTATTGTGTTAAGAAAGAAAGTTTAAGTTTAGCTGGCTATCGCATCCCTTACTGTTTAATGAAAAGTAGCTACAACTATATATCCAATGTATTACAAAAAACACATTGCACTTTTTCTTTTTCATCCGCCATAAACTGAAAGGTATTAAATAGATAATAGTAAAATTAACAAAAAATAAATAAAGCAACACTAGGTATTTTATAAAATAAAGGAAACACGAAGCATCTGTGTGAAGGTTGACTTAAACTAAGAACATCTGACCAAAACCGTATAGTAATAGGCTAGAATGAGTACAATAGTAATACATTGGAGAAAGAAAAAGATATACATATGACCGGGTAGTATCTCAGATTTTTTTATCTGCTGATGTTTATACGCAATGAATAAGTCTGCCGTTAACAATATAAGTTTTTAAGACTATAAAATATATTGATGGCAGATCTGGTCAATCAATTTCAAAAAAAGATTTTTTTTTTATATATTTTCAAAATAGTCTGCCACAATGTCAAACGCGTGATTGTGGTCTGCCATTGTTATTTTTCACTAATAATAATAATAATATATTTTCCAATATCAAAACGGCAGACGTGGTCAAATGCATTTATAAATAGCAAATAATCGATACCTGTCCTACCTGCGCACTCGCAGCTTCCACCACTTTGGACTTAGTGAGTCCCCATCTCATGTACGGTAGGTAAAGGGGTCTCAATGTACAAAAACCCAGATCTGGTCAAATACATACAGGTTCACATCCGTTCACTAGCTCTTAGACCAAATAATAGGTATATGACACATGTCTCTTGCGAGAAGATGATCCCTATTGACTACCAAAAATCAATCAAATTTCTACCATTCAGCAACTTGATTTGTTATTAAACGTCTGCTTTTGGCTCAACTCAACTCTCAAAGATGAAAAGAAAAAAAAACGAAGATTGTTTTTCCTGTCCCATGCGTTTTTTGATTTTTCTTAATTACAAATTACATACGGTATTACATATATAGTACATAAAAAGCCGTGAATTGTGTATGTGTATATCTATAAAAATATGTTTAACATAACATTCTTTTAAATAGAATAAATTTGTTATTCTCCTTTTTAAAAATCCATAGCATTATCTGTTAGGCAATAACCTGTTCGAACTGTTTATTTTATTTTTTTTTTTGATCTGATTGCATTAAAATCCAAATACATTCTTTGAAAAAGTGTGTTTTTTTTATCTTCTGTAGTTTTTTCTTATATGCTATGCAAAAAGCAAATTTTATGTAAAACTCAATGATTGTGAAACCTCAAAAAGGTATGTTTTATAGTTAAGATAATAATAATAATTAAGTGAATTTTTGGATGACAAAATTTGAATAAAAATTATAATTTATACCATAAGGTTGTTAGGTCCGATGATATAATTAAATATTTTATTTATAGCAACTAATAGTATTAAAGTTACGAGAAAACCTATTGTGTTTAATCTTTATTTACAAAATAAATTGAAAACTTCAAATTACTATAAGAAGGTCTGTTTAAATGTGTATTAATATAATTTATTATCATATGACGTTGCTTTCATTAAGATTTAAATATGTTTTGGTAATTAGGAGCGTATCCTGCCTAGACTGGAATTTATTCTTCTTAGATTTTTCCCGCATTATTATTGCAAAACTTATATAAGATACACATTTTTATAGCGTCATTATTAACGGTATTATAAAATTTTGGTTTTTTTTTCAAGTGTTATTATATTCGTGAACGAGGTGCAGACATTTTCTTGTACTTGTTCTTCCGTCTCCTATAAGAAACTTAATTTTACCTTCTTTTTATCATCAATAATTGTTGGCGGATGTTTTTTTTTGTTGCCCATATTAGTTATATATTCCAACGTCTAATCGTTCATCAGAGTTATATGTCAGTCTTCGAGAATTATATGTATGTAACAATAAAATATATTTCTATTACCTTATTCTCTTACCTACAAACACGGTCAATAAATCATCAAAAATTATGCTTTACAAGGCGAAATACTACGAATTAAAACATCACAATTCAATAGTCATAAGAATGGACTGCGATTAAACTGCATTTAATATGCGTTACCATGTAAACAAACAAGTATTTTAACAATTAAACAAAACCAATAATGCAAATACAAAACCAAGATAGGTAAAGTAGATGAAAACAACAATTACTATATACCTTGATTAATACATTTATACAGATATCTCTACTTTATTTAATATGTTCGTCGTCCTAAAACTTAACAGTGAAATATTAGCGGGATGATGAGTTTTATAAACCGTCTAAACATCTAGAAACAAACAAACCTAACGAAATTTTTCAACCACAGATATTAAATATAAACAAAATCACTTTCATAATATCTATGACCGTGACTTGAATAAAACTTTTCTATGGAAAAATCGCACAAGTATTATCAATCAGTATGAAATAACTATTATTGATCAACATGTATATTATGTTGCAATTATTATATAAGTGAAGTACTTCTACAAACGTTATAACATATCCGTCAGGGGTTGTCATTTAAAACTAGGCTATGTATTGACTTATTCAAAATCAGCAAAATTATTGAATACTTCTGTTCTTGCGTATTTTATAAGGTGTTTCTATTTCTTTGTAGTCGTGTTACATGTTACATGTAATGTGTAGGTAATACGACATTAGTGCTTTCCAAGTTATTATTTACATAGTAGTTATGTGTACTTGAAAATATTACTTAACTGCAATCTTATATTTTCTTGGTCTGCCTCTAGTCTATTCGCCATTTTTCGATACTGGTGAGAAAGGTGACGACAAGCTTATTTTAAATTATTATTATGTTGCATAATTGCATTATTACGTCTTAAAATGTGTACATTCATTCAAAAATATACCGTAAACAAAACTACATAAGAACCATTTTATTTTAAATACTTCCTATTCATTTCAGTAATTCTGAAACGGATTTCAGCGTTTTAATTGATTTTCTTTTCTTACTCAAACATCAGAACACAAAGTTTTATTATTTATATTCAGTAAAAATTACGTGTTATAATAAAACATATTTATTCTGAAACTAAAATTGCATTAAATGTGGCAAAAAACTAGTTCGTTTTCTTAGCAACAAAAGTCTATATAAAATTTATAAATGTTACCGAATCCATATAAATAAAATATCAAGAGATATAAATCTTAATAAACAGTTATCTCATTAATACTATATACCCGATTTAAATATGAGACAAAAATATGATAAACACGTTTCTTGGTAAGTGTACAGGCTGCGGCTGTGTTTATAAAAGAGGTTGGATACAATACGTTAGCAGTTTTATACTTAGTCTCCTAGAGTTCGCAGCGATAAATTATTTATAAAAGTATAAATTGTTCAAAGTTTTTTTTGTGGTGGAAAAGATATGGCGTTTCTCGAAGGTCCTTCTCCGAAGCAGGAGGAATTTATTAAACAGGAACTCGGCGAGGGTCCTGGGGATTTAGAAAGAGGTTTGAGGGACCTACACAGCATGTGCGCGGCCAACCCCTATCTGCCACAACCTGAAGCCTTAGGTATTTTTATTTAAATCAAAAATGTCTTACCTTTTTTTATTTTCAAATAGTTTAAGATAAGCTTTTATTATATATACCTAAAATATTGACCTGTTTTGATGTAAAATATTTAATGTACTATGTAATTATTTAAAATGATTATTATGTTCTATATACATATGTATGTATGTGTGTGTGTGTATATATTACATAGATCGCCTTCGCTTGTAACAATGATCTGCAACTGCATTGCAATGCCACTTCCAATCTATATTTCCAGATATTTCTTTTTATTCAAATGTAAAATAATATAATATGGTTAGGTTCTAAATATTCTCATATTAACAAGTAATGACAGCCCCCAAGTATAACGTCATACAATTTTCTAGTTGTTTATTAATATAATTATTTGTATAACTATTTAATTCCATAGTATGCTTTAATTGCTATGATTTCTTCCAATTTAAATGGTACCCACTTAGTCAGCGGCCTTCTACCACTGCGAGGTTGTATCTGTGCGTGTCTGATTGTGAACTGGCACATGGTTGAGATTTATTTTATAGAGTAAATAATAATATAATGGAACGAAATTTTTAAGAGGACAAAAAAGTTCGCATATATTTATCGCGTATAATAATTTAAGGGGATGAAATAACACATTAGATTAGATTAAATAATCTTAATGATATTTTTTTTTTATTATTTTCGCATCATTAAAAAGATGCAACTTGATAAAATAATAACGTTTTATTATTTTGTTTTAATTTGATCTTTTTACCGTTACTTACAAACAGCTAGTTCTATATTATTTAAAATAAAATTACTTCTCACATTATGCAGTTTATTTTACGTTTCTACCAACATATTGAAAATTTTTCTAACCTAGTCATCGATACATTGAGGAAATAATATGTCTGGCATGCATTTTGCATACATGTGTTCCTTTTACGTTTTATTGTTTGTTTATATCTCGCTATAGTGTACATGATTCAATGGTAGAGGTTACGTACTTGGAATTAATACTATACGCTTAGTACGACTTTTAATTGTCTGTCGCAACATCTAGAGTTTCCAGATTTAGCATCGGATGCATTATATAATCGATTAATACTCGTAATAAATGAAAAACGTTTAAACTGCCAGTGTTAAGTTAGAGACTTTAACTCATATTAAAGATACTGTTCATATTAATGGCTTTAGAAATAACATGGTACAGAGACTGTAAGGTATTTTTGCTTATTATCTGTAGATGTATTATGCTAAGTGCTTATTGTTTTATTGTTTTAATGATGTGTCAATAGTTTCCAAGTTTATTTATACGGGGTTAAATATCGACAGCACTCATTTTTATCAATGTGCCTGAACTTAGAAATTTTTTTGCGCTATCAATTAAAACTCCGACTGGGTCAGAAATCGTTTAGCCATTATGTAATTACGAATATTTAGAAAAAATTAAAAGAACGAGGTAATGTAGTAATAAAATTGCACTTTGTCAAAGCTTTCATTTATTTTCATAATAAAATTGGAGCTAGATTTGACAATGACATTTCAACAATTTCGTAAAGCGCCCGACGTTATGTCTCATTTATTTTATGTAAATTTCTTAACTTCTCAAAAGAGCATTACAATCATTAGGAAGAGGAAAGACAAGTTTCTCGTCAATAATAATCTATTAAAAATCATAAAGTTGATAAATCTGTTATAAATTATTCAAAACCGAACAGGTTTAACGCTCCCATCACAGTTTTGGAGGATATTAATAAAAAAATATTTGCCTTTTAATTAATAGCGTTTCAGTCATAACTAGATTTTATCTAAGTCTTCGATAGTCATTTTATCGGTTTAAAACCTTAAAATTCGACCTAATTTATCTAAAGGGTGCCGTACACCCTTATTATAAGGATTTTTATTGAAACTGTCGCAGCGGACCAGATGCGAAAAATTGAGCAAAATAAAATCTAGGTAGGAACAACAATATGAGGAGCTCCTTTTTTCATATTTTTAATAAATGTTACGTAATAATAAATGAATAATATATACGTGTATTTTAATGGTCCCACATTTTAAACAAACGTCCTTGATCTTAAAGGAACGTGTACCTTATATTTTTCTATTTTTTTTTATTTTGCATATTCATTCTGAGACAAGAATATTCTAACGGCTGTAATATGTGCATTCCAGTTTATATTTTTTTGTTTTAGATTATTTTACCTCTGGCATACCTGAATGAGTCTCCTGCATATTTTTTTGCTGTAAAATATATGATAATCTGACCTTTAAACAAGAATATGTCGTTTTATGTTTCAAAATTATAATTGAAAAAAATTTTTTTAGTCATAATAATTTAAAAGAATTTTTTTTTTTAAGTTTTTTTTTTATAAAAATGTAAAAAATGGCGTCTTGAGAACTTCTAAAATATTTTAAGTTCCACAATTGCTAATTTCTTCATTAATGACTCTTTCGTTCCTCGAACTTAATAGTCGATCTTGCATACGTTACAATGCAATAATTACCGTCTTTTTATTAATGACACTGATTGTCGTAAGTCACACACTATACATACACCGAAAATATTAATTCGTTCATCCAATATTCACCACGTTGTTCATTACGAAATACAAATGAACTCAGGATTTCCACTAACGCAAAAGATTTGTATGCGAGAAAGATTCGCTTTGTAAATTAGTTCAATGTTGTGAACGTTTGAATTTCCTAATATGTATTTGTTTTAAAAGAACTCCGATTATTCTAATAAAAAGAAACTTTTCGTTTTTATATTGCAGCAAGGTAGACATCACAACTAACAACTATAACCAGTTATGTGATGATTTATATATATATATATCGATCTATCGATATAACTGTTAATTCTTTCTAGAACAAAATATATTCTACAGACAGACATATTTAGGATATAGCAGGCAGTTAAAGGGTTGCCAATAATCTATATATTACTCTAATACACCCAGCAATTTTTCTTTTTCAATACAATATATAAGAATCAAACCAACACATAAAACATGACTACTAACAGCAAACAATTATCGGAATACCGTTTTAATTAAAATTATTTTGAGAATTGAACATTCGCAAATCACAATGATAGTTGGCGACGTTGTAAAGAAACATATTATTGGAAAAACAAATGAATGTTGTATTAGAGAACAAGTTTATAAGTTTGAAATCACCAACCCGTCCTGAGCAACCGTGGTAATTAATGCTCAAACCTTCTACAAGTGAGAAGAGGTCTTTGCGCAGGAGTGGGCTCTGATAGCATGATGATTAGAATACAAAATTTTCTTGGTATTTGTAATGTAACCATATCAAGATTTCATAACTACGTAAAGAGTAACTTAAATTTTCAAGCAGGACGCTGATAAAAGAAAGAAATAAAAATTGTCTTCCTCACTAAGCTGAATTAATGTAAGCTGAGCACATTATTCAGTCAAGATATTTTTTACATATATGTATTACTAAATTTAGCTTCTCATTCCTTTTCACATATATATTACATTTCTAATAAAACGATCAAATTGACTACTATGTTATAGTAAGGTTACTTTATAATGAGAGACGTGGAGGTAAAGCACGTGATAGTTTCTAACAAGTAACTTGAGTTATACTTGAGTAAACATATTATTACCAAAGCAATCTAGAACTGATTTAATATTAATATATACCGTACCACTGACGAAATATTTGTCAGGCTCTATTTATAATGTGTATCTCGTGTCGTTTGAAACAGAATATTTAGCGTGGTACATAAGTAAGTATCAGTAAGTACTCAACAATCTAATACACAATTGAAAATGTTTGTCCGGTGCAAGAATTTCTTTATAACAAATAAGAATGGATTTTTATTAAGAATCCATGTAATCTAGTTGGTTTACAGTTAAAATATTACAGTTGAAGTTTTTTTGTTAACTTCAAAAAGAAACTCGTAAATCCGGTAGGGTTTCACAATTGTCACACGTTTAGTTGATAGAAGTCCCTTCGATTATTAAGAAATATCTCTACATATTATGAATTTTTTTTTTCAGTGCCTTATATATCTAAATAATAGGTTGGGGAAAAAGTTTCTTCGCATTTTTTAAGAAAATTCAAAACATTTTTTAATATAGTTTATTTAAATTTAACTAAAGTATGTATTTACCGTTTTGTTCGATAACCTTTTGCCATCTTGTAGGTAGGGACATGATCCCATTGCTATAAAAATTTTGGGACTTCTCATCAAAATATCGCGAAAGTGGATTTGGCAGTATTCTCGTGATCTTAACCTAACATTGCCTAAAGAATTCTGAAGTGACCGAAACAGGTGGAAATCTGAAGGTGCAAGGTCAGGACTATAAGGCGGATGCATTAACACCTCCCAGCCAAACTCTCTTAATTTTTGCTGAGTGGCTATAGATGTGTGAGGTCTAGCGTTATCATGATGAAACACCACACCCCTTCTGTTGATCAATTCCGGCCGCTTTC
>JAAAKD020000207.1:3667531-3703924 GCA_010014825.2 Danaus melanippus
TTTGTAGTAAAATTTTAAAATGTATCGAATTTCTTCATTAGATTCACTCATCTTGACAGTACGAAAAACAAATGAAAGTCACACATTTGCCTAATTTGTATTTGGAATTATGTTCTTTAAAATTTTATCTTTTTAATGATAACAAAACCAGCCAGATACAAATACTACAGCCAAAGAGATTTTATTACAAGTTCATACATACTATAATGCGAAGAGACTTTTTCCCAACCTTATATTTCTCATCTTCCATTCTCTTGGCCTGATATTTAAATTATTGTCCTCTTTAAGATTACATATCACGACAAAACTGTTAACAAATTTCTATACAGTAAAACTGTGAAACATTTTGGTGAAATTAAATAAAAAATATCATTTGTAACTTCACTCAAACCTTCATGCGAAGTATGGCGGTCGTTTTCATAATAATCAATTTTTAAAATAGATTTAACTGCTTAAAATTTTGCTTAAGAGTTAAATACAATTAGAGCTCCACATAGTTTTCTGATGAAATGTTTATAAGATTTTTTAGATTTTATATACTTATCTTGATATTGAAAACAAAACAATGCAGATTTATATCACTAATTAGTTAGTGGAGGCGTCGATACGTATGGGTCAAATAATAACATACCTATGTATATTAGTTAGCAGAAACAATGTTCTGGACAGTTGCACAATATTTATTTTCTTTATACACATAAGAGTTAAATATTTAAATAAACTTTAGATATTTCCTCGCTATGTCTTGTAAAATATAAAAATATATTTTTAATGATCAATTACGTTCTTATCTATATCTATATCTATATATTTTTAATAATCAATTATCTCCACACTAAAATATTGTTTTAAATTTCAAATGTAGAACTTCATTGTCTATTTACTGACAACTTTTTTTTTTTATTTCATAGACACGAATCTATTGAAAACATTCCTACGCGGCTGTCGCATGGACTTCGAAAGAGCGCGAAAAAAGTTAGAAACTTTTTGCTACTCGCGCTCAAGGTACAGAGACCTTTTCGAGCATCGTTCGCTGAATGAACCACCATTGAATGACGTTTGCAAATTCTTGTAAGTATCATTTGTCCTCCATATCACATTTTTCTTTTACTTTTTACTGCATAAATATCTAATAAAATGTTTCAACACGTTTACACGGAACGCGTTTTTGTCGCTATTTCTTAAACTCGTTCTATTGTGTGTTCATTTAAATCAATTTATTATTATAATATTTATCCAATAGTTTTAAGGAAACAGGTTCGAAAACAACCTTAAGTTTATATAATGCTATACAACCTCAAACTAAAGTTCACATATTTTAAGAAAATTTTGCTTAGGTTCTTCACTGTTCGTTTTCTCAAAGAATAATAAACATTGATACCATATTGTTATTGTAAACATTAATGTGCAATAAGCAAAACATTAATAATTACGCGAAACGACTGACTAAACTAATTATTTTCCTTGAGATGCAGGTCAAGGAAATTATAACTTTCTTTGTATTGATTTAGTTACGTGAGTATTAAATAAGAATTGAAATAAATCTTAAGATGCTCAAAATTGTTAGGTAATAGGTTCTTACTTATTGGGGTTTCATAAATCTGTCGAGGACAAATTCGTTAAAGGATAGCCATCCATAGAAAGTTTATTTTTTCTCGGGAACTATAAAATTGAAGTCATTATAAAACATCCAAGTCCACTAGTCCTTGAAGGATCGTAATTTTTATTATAATTTATTCCACAATTTTTCATTCTCTTAGATGATCTCATAGAAATACATCTTAAAATTTATTCTTTATCGACCTTCTATCGTTCAATGTTTTCTAAATAGCATTTACTTGGTCTTAATTTCCATAGTAGGTAATTATGTGCCATATTCAGTAATAATAACTATTATTATTACTGAATATGGCATTTTACCATTAAAATTCTTAAGATTACAGTAATTTTTTATAAACAAATTCAAAATAATACATACATTAACGTTTTATTCTTTATAACAGAGATATAGTGCCTCTTCCAAAACTTACGGACGAGGGTCTGAGAGTGACAATATTCAGGGTTCGTCCAAACTATCCTGAAAGTTCTTCTGATATACTGGCCGCTGTCAGAGCCGTGTTGCTAATATGTGATGTGAGATTAAGAGACGAGACGCTCATAGCTGGAGACGTTTTCATTTGGGAGGTACTAAATATTCTTCTGTCTCTTTGTACGTCAACTATACAAAAACTAACATTTTATTATGCAATTTCAAATAGAGTTTTATGCAAAAATGAAATGTTACACTTGTTGTGTCTAATATTAAAATTATTTGGTTTAGTTATATCGAATACAGCTAAAAAATTTAAAACAAGCCGTTGTTCGAAATGTTATCCAGGTTAATCTACATTGATATACTTAAGAAAACGGTCGAATATGAAATTCCATTTTTAAATTTTGCCAGAAAAACTTTTAACAAATAGTATTATAGGCTACCCACGTGCGCGCGTCTATTGCTGCCCGCGTGGCCGCCGCAGCGGGAGCGGTCCGCCGCAGTATACAGCTAGCGCAGGCCGCGTACCCGCAGAGAATGCGCCGCATTCACGTCGTCGGCGCGCCCGCTCTCGTCGCCTCTTCGCTCAACCTCATGAGAGCATGTGTCAACGAGAAAGTTAGGAAAAGGGTGAGTTTCTAGTCTTAGGTACTTAACATTGACATGTTTCTTCATTGTAAATCATCTAAAGATGGCCATTCAGGCTTAAATGTTTTATGTCCTCGATTTCTCATCACGGCCAAAGTAAAAGCCCTATGGATACATGTAATGTAAGATTCATATATATTAAAAATAAAATCAACAAAATTTCTTTTATTCGCGCCTTTGTTAGTTAACTTTGGTAATTAAAAAATATGGAAAGCGGTTGAGCCAATGGTGCTCTCAAAAGACTCATCATCATCCAACATCTCGTTACTTCAACAACATACAAATGTTTATCAAGGCAGCTGTCTCAATCTCGTCATATTTTTGAAACATAGTCTTTGTATGTACTTACAAGGTCCGGGCATTTTAACTTGAACCTGTTTATCTATTAGAAGTGTTAACCTGAGAAGGAATAGTGTTTTTATTCCTTCTCAATTTCTCAAACATATATTTCATTAAAGTTATAAGATCTTGACTTATCACTTAATGTAGAAAATGTGGGTAGATAACACATAACACTTTTGATAAACAAATAAAGATATACAACTGATTATATATGTATCCATACGTCGCAGACAGACACGTCAATAACAAAAAGAAGAACCTGAATCATTAGTTATTATTGCAGAAAATAAACAAACGATATTTTTTCTTCGTTTTTAAAAAAAGAATACATTTATTAAAAAAACATTGATAATGTCAACAACTTAAAAATGGTATCAGTGGAAAATACCAGTATTTTTAATTATTTACAAACTTGGCTAAAGTCTAAACCTTTTCCTTGACATTTAGACGTTATTCTTCGTGTAACAATCTATTCTTTTTTTTATTTAAAAATGAAAGCGTTTATAAATATATTTTCTATTTAATATGCAGTATTATCTACACGACAAGACAGAGGAGCTTCTAGAGCACATCCCAGCAAGAGTATTGCCAGTTGAGTGGGGAGGCGAAGAGGAATCTCTTGAGGTGTTAACGAAGAAATGGCGACGTCGAGTCGATGAAATGCGCGACTATCTTAGAGACCTCAGCGAGCTGTGTGACGTCACCCCGGACACGCTCTACGACAACGACATCTATGGCGCAGTAGGATCGTTCAGGAAACTGGATATTGATTAGAATTGTAATATTTTATCAGAATATTAAATAAATTTAGTAATAATTAAATTTTAAGCAACATTTAAATAAATCTAAGAGTAATCATTGATATTAAGAAATACAGCAAAATTTCTTTTTTCAGATATTTGATTTAAGGGACACTACATTAGTACTTTAATAGAATAGGATTTTTAGTGTAATAAATAAATCAACATAGGCCGGAACGGTCTTATCAATAAGCAAGATTTATTAATACGAATATAATATACCAGTTTCCGGGTAAATCGAATGTCATTTGTTAGAGAAATAACGAAGTGCCTTATGAAATTATTTAATGTCAAGGTTAAAAATAAATGAACACAAATATAATAGATTTATTTACGTTATAAATTACTTTAAAATGTTCTTTGTACCAGAATGATGTTTTGAATTAAAGCCAACATTAGTTGAATATTAACTTGTAGTTGTTATTCTCTAAAGTTTACAGAACATTAAATTTAATCTGTCTCTTTTGATATGACGTGAACGATTTTATTGTGATTAAATTTTAAAATATACTTTGAATTTTATTTTATTTTAATTTTCGAGTACAGCATTACGTAACGTCCATGATTAATATTCATTTTTTTATACATTATTAGACAGATAATAAATATACCAATGACTGGTTCTTAAAGACAGAAATGTTATACAAAAATGGGCATGCTTACAATTCGGTGGGTGTGGTTTTATTACAGTTTTAATTTTTAATCATGCATAATTAAATTATAAAATATTAGAACCGAAAATAATACATTCATTAAATATATAAATTTGTCACCATTTTTATCGTGTTCAAGTTTAATATAAACCATGGATCCTTTAGGTCAGATTATATATAAACTTTTTATAAATATCAGTGACCACTACCCAAGTTCAAGGTTATATAAAGCCGGTATTTTTATAAAGTATCTAAAGTGATAGCTGTATAATATTAACGACACAGAACAAGTCTTAAAAGAAGTAGCTATGAATGATACCAAAGCATTAGAGCTATAAACGGATCTGTTCTGTTCCCTTACGTAGACACTATCAGTAATAGAAATAATATTCTTGATCTTAAATTTAAATAGAAAACCAAAAATTGAAACTGATTGAACACAGTATGGTGTTCCAGTTACTTTAATAAATAATCTTATTTTCAAACTCCAAAGCAAGAAAGGTTTTAAGTTATCGCTATGACTTTTTCTCTATCTGTGTGAAACACCTTAGCTTTCAAACGGACCGATTGATTTTGTTCCCAAAACTTCATTATTTACTCGTCCCAGGTCTGTAAATTATTTTAGGTAGATTTAAAATTTCATTGATTAGAACACACTAACAACTATAAAAAATAACCACGATATATTGGTTATAAAAAACAAATAAAGCCTCATCTAGGGTTTCTCTTGCGTAATAATATTAAGTTCTAGGTGAAAAATATTTGCGGGTATCTGTGCGCAGATTTCCCCTGGGAAAACAAAAAAACAAAGGTGAAAAATATTTAAACGTCTTAAAGAAAGTTATTCAAGTTTTGGTATGTAAATTTCATTTAATTATTTTTTACAATGGCGGTTAAATAAGACTTTAAAAATGCTGTTCCTACGCAAAAAATCCTATTTATATTTTAATCATTTCATTATCTTATATTTAACATGACTCATAGATAGATTTCGCAGTAGGTATATAATATAATTGTATTTTTTCAATTTTGGCTTGAGAGCAATTATACTTTTCGAAGTTTGAAATACATTAAATATTCTAATTTATAACTTGAAAGTAACAATATATTAAAAACATATAAAACATTTTTTTAACAAGACTATTTTATAATTATATAAATGTCCTTAAGTTTATCTGGAAGTATTATTTTTTTTAATTATTTTTTTTAACAGCACCACAAGGTTTTTAAAAAAGTTTTGAAGATAGGTAGTTATAAGACATGAATTAGTATCAATGGACCTTGTACCTATATCTTCCTTTGTACTGGCATACATGACATACAATTTTAAATATCACATTTATCTAAACAAAAATATCAGTTTACACAAAAGACAAGAACAAAACTAGTGATAAATGACCATATTTTCCGATCAAAGAAAAATAAATTATGCCAAACCTTCTTACTACCACAAATTATTCGGACAATGAAGTTAATTATCTATTTCGAAAGATCTGAATGAAAAAATCTCTTCCAGTGCAAATGAAGCCATAACATAAAAAAAAATCTGAGTAATGGTTTTAGCGAAAATGTTTTTGTCAGACTGATGGATGATAGCCATTACCACCATTGCACCGGTTGTGTTAACAATTTTTATGACGACGTGTTAACAATTTTTATGATTAGAAAAGGGTTTCTTTATGGTGGTAGCGGATTTCTGAACTACAGACGATTCTATATGCCGAGGTAAACAAATTACCTATGAACTGTAACGTAAGAATTAAAAAGTGTAATTCATATAACAATAATTAAAACTCTAAATCTATATTTTAAATATGGTATACTTCTTAGGAGTTTATTTATAATAAAACCCTCACGTCATCCGCAGCAAAATGAACGCGTCTAAAAATGTTATAAACTGTCAAACTGTCAGATTTGTTCATGTGTCATTACGTGGCCTAGCCAAGGTTCAGAATAAATCCAATAGAAACGAAAATAAGCCGCTGTTATATAAATAACACAATATATTAAACGTTACTTTTAGAAATTGTTAAGTATACATCCTTTAACAAAATGTATTATTCTGGTAAATTACTGTGGATCGTTTCATTATATTTTTCCACACTATTATCCCTAACAAATTGCTACACGATTACGGTGGATGCACACGCTGAAGAATGCTTTTTTGAAAATGTTGAAGCCGATACTAAAATCGGTAAGTTTTACAACTTATTATTATGTCTTGGAATATTAAATAGAGATATTTCATTGATTTGAAATTAAACCTTGGTATGTTTTATAATAATACATACTTCTGAGCCCATTCAATATGTCGATTCTTAATGTAGTTTTCGTATCTTAAGTGAAGGGAACAGTAACAATATATTATCTATCAATTATTGTAATTGTACTTTCTATTATCCTTTTGTATAATGCCACATTGAGAGGGGATTTAAAGTAATAAATCTCATTTTTAGGATTAACATTCGAAATCGCTGAAGGTGGTTTCCTAGATATAGACGTAAAGATCACAGGACCGAATGGAGAGGTGATATACCGTGGGGACCGAGAGACTTCCGGCATGTACACATTCTCAGCGACCACTTCAGGCAGATATACTTACTGTTTTAGCAACCAAATGTCTACTATGACTCCAAAGGTTAACTTCATTTAAATTAAACATTTATTCTGAGAAGGGAATGAACATAAAATTCTTTAAATTAGGCTTGCACTGATATTCAGTTCTATACTTGTATATACTTTTCGGTATTAAGCCTACTCAGTTACTTTGGTATTTGGCTTATTATATTCAACCAAATACCAAATGATTATTTGATAATCATTTAAAGTAGCCATCGATACATGAAAAAGTACATATTTCTCTTTTATGTGAGAAAAGGTAAGATTTTTATTTGCTGCTAAGTTATTTTCATAATTACAACTTAGAAGGAAGGGTTATGACACAAAGAAAAAATTTTCTGCATTTTTACAAAGCAGCTTACTTCTTTCTTTCTTGTTAAATATCCTAGATTTTAAAAAAAGGTGTTCTTAATAAATACTACTTCAAACAACAACCACATCTGTACAAGTTTGGTGCTAAAAAGTAGCCGAATACTTTTGCCTAATATTTGGATATTTCATGAAGTGGCTCAGTGAATATTTGGTATACTACCGAATATTCATTGCAAGTCTAATTTAAATCTAATATATTAGCTGTGCGTATTAGTCAGTGGTGGCCTAGTGGTTAACAGGTCCGCCTCTCATTCATGAGGGTGCGGTTTCGATCCTGGCAAGTACCAATGTGATTTCTCCGAGTCATATGTTCTTTCTAAGAGTATTTAGACATCACTGATTAATACATTCCCAAAGAGGGTTGATGTCAGGCAGCCGGCCGGTCGTAAAACCAATTAGCCAAAACTATTCACAACATGTAAGGCAAACCCTGGCTAAAGCTGGGAAATTGCCAGGTAGCAGAAGATATTAGCTGTGCGCATCCAACACATTACTGACATTTAAAAATGAAAAATCATATTATTTAACATAATAATGGTTGATGATCCACATATGGCAATTTTGAGTTTTTCCACCACACCATTAAATTACAAAATTGCGACTAAATTCATATTATTCAAATATTTACTGACTCATAGTGTTTAAAAATAACTCTTAGTAACTATATTGTTTTACAGCTAAGGGCTGTTGTATTGAAATATATTTTTTTATATTGTGTGTCAAACTTGATAATCAGCACACTTTACTTCTTATTCTATTATTCTTATTTTATCGTGTGGCAGTTTTCAATGATAGCAGAATAAAACTTTGGCTTCAGCAATATGCACTTCTTTACAATCTGAATATATAAAATGATAACTTAAAATCTTTGCTTACTGAAAACTCATTAGATTGGGTTTGCAGTTTCTGTCTATTTTGATTTCAAATGTCATGGTATTATATAAGGGAAATATATCCCCTTAGAAAAGATCATATCTTTGGGTCATTCGTTTCTAAATCTATAATATTACCAATAAAATCATCCTAAATTTAATGTGCCTTGCTTCATACGAGGGTATGATTAAAACAGATTTCATAACATTATGTATGAATAATAGAAATGACATAGGCAGCCATAACCTTTTATTGTCTAAACTATAGCTTCTGTTAGGTGTTGTATGAATAAAGAAAATACAAGTAAAATACATTAACACTCAGATCAATTCCGAGCAAAATGTCTGTGAGTATGATTCCTTTAATGTAGTAGAGTAAAAACGGTACTATCAGTGTCAAAAGATTTAGATATAGTTACCTAAGTTTTGTTAGAATGAAATAACATTCAACAATATTTGTCTTGATTCCAATTTCGTAAAAAAATTCTAACCTCGTAAATTGTACACACTCTGTTGCTATTCTTATTTTACAAATTATTTATTCTTCTTCGCCTCTCTTTTTCTAGTCCACTGAATATTTTTAATTATTTTATACCACTCTATGGAAATAACAATTGTTTAAATTCACATAAACCTTAGTATATTTCTTGGTTTAAATTTGTACAAAAGAATCTTTGTAAAGGCCTAAACCAGATTGAAACAAAAGGTATAAAATATCACAATTTTCTATCAATCCTATCCAATTCTTAAAGATGTTTTAAGAAACCAATCTTTAAGGCATCAGGAATTTTTAATTCATATTCGTTAGTGTTGTTTGTTTCAGATATTTTTCACAAAACTATAGATTTCAAATTCATCTGTCTTAATTAATTGAGATTTACAAAAAGTTACTAATGTATGATTATTCTAAAATATATACTCACACACTAAGGGGACATATGTAATTAAAAAAGTATTTATTAATCTGTATTAATAACTGGACACTTTTTGTTAACTAACTAAATTTGTATTGTCTTCAAAAATATTTGGAATTTACATTTACTATGTCATTACCAAACCTAACACTAATTAAAATTCAGAGTAGCATTTTCTTTTCTCATACTTTATTTTTTTGTGGCATTTGGCTCGTTTATACCATTACACCATTATACCATTAATATATATATATATGTTGCCACACCCGCAACCTAAAAAAATACAAGAGTTGTTTACACAGATGTTATATATAATTTATAAAGTATACTAAAATTTGTCTTTATACATATATTATAAATTCACAGTGGTTAAACAATTGTTTATATAAGTTATTGAGTAAAAGGTAAATAAATTTTGTGATAATTGTTATGTTGCAGGTTGTTATGTTTAACTTGGAGATAGGAGATGCCCCAAATAAAAACACTGGGGAAAAAGAGGAAGAAGCTAACCACAATAAGTTGGAGGACATGATTAAAGAGTTGAGCACAACCTTGAAGACTGTCAAACATGAACAAGAATATATGCAGGTTAATAGATTTTTTCTGTACATTATTTAAGATTCTGAATTTTGTTTTTTTTGTGACATCATTATTAATTACTAAATTATTCATTTCTTCTGATAATGGATATTTAAATTTCGTAAATTGATGAAAAAATCTTTTCTTACAAAAGATACTCTTAGGATATTCTGTTTAGTAATGCTGAAACCATTATTTTTGGGGTTTTCGGAGCACTATTTATATTCAAATCTCTTATAGGTTCGTGATCGCATCCATAGAGAAATCAATGAGAGCACAAACTCCCGTGTGGTCATGTGGTCTATTTTCGAGGCTTCAGTGTTACTTGTGATGACCCTCGGACAGGTATACTACCTCAAGCGGTTCTTTGAAGTACAAAGGGTTGTCTAATGACAATTTCGTCATTGGTTTTTAATAAATATTTTATATTGTGAACTGAGGTAACAAACTCTTCAGTGTCGTGTATTTTGATGTGGATGCTAAATATTATTTATTAAGAATCTTTTGTGTCACCATCACTGATAACAAAAATTTTACAATAAAAGTCTTTAGTGGATTGCTATAAGATCTGTTTATTTATGAACGTAAATTACACATTGGATACAAAATTCGTCTTTTTATGCAATGTAACATATTTTCATCAAAAATAATGATTTTGCCGTGTAAATTTTGTAGATTAAAATAAAGTTTATAAATAAGGTTTTATATCTTTTTTTGATAGTAAGACAAAACATCTATTAAGAAAAAATTTTGGATTTCTTATAATATTAATAAGTCAGATAAGTCGTTGCCATTAAAATTTACCCCATTAATGTTTTTTAAACACTAATTATATAGTATTAGAAATATTATATACCGATTAAATGTTTTTTTGGAATGTGTAATATTTCCCTAAAATCGATCAGATATATAATTGATTATATTCATTTTAATACTAACACTAATATGACGGTACAAAAACATCGAATTGGTGATTATTTTGTGCAAATCTAAAACTATTCAGATCAATGAATAAATATGTCAAACATACATGATTTATGATTATGAAGTATAAAAGATAAGATTATATGACGACTTAAAGTCTAGGGAGGTCGATCCGTCCCGTGAGCAGGGCTGGCACTATGGAACCAGCTGGTAACATGGAACATTCAGGGGTGGCTCCCGGCAGCTCCAATAGAACGTTGGCTCCACAGGCACTCAGCAAACGACTGCTGCACTATTAGACAAAAAAAATCTTATTACAGTGACGTAAGGTTTGAATTATAACAACTTCTCAATTTTTAGATCAAAATGTTCAAATCTATTATCATTATTGTTTAATTCGACCTTTACAAATTGCTTCTGAAAGTAGCTGCATACATGTTGTCGAGTTATAAGTAATTGAAGTATGATTTACTACTACAATAGTATGGTATGAATACAAAACGACCATGTCCCTATTGTGAGTTTATTACTATTTACTAAATATGTCAACTGTGACATTATAGTCACATCCTGTAAAAATTGTTAGTATTGCCACATGTGGTTTGATATGTTAAAATTTAAGTAATAGAATATTTTTAAGATTAAGCTTCATTAAGACATATTTAAAAAAAATCGAATTAATTTCTATATGTAACAAAATGTATATAAGAAATAAAGTAACAAATTTATACATCTAGTTTGAAATTTGTCCATAATCAAACAACTTCACTTCAGAAACAAGGAAGTCTTGATCTATTTCTACTTCCGTAGTAAATTAAATATTCCAACCTGATTTCCGAGTATTGTAGCGACGGGTAGATCCTGTATGTTCGGGAAGCTGAGCTGAGCACGAGCGTACTCCGGGCGAGGATCCAGTGTGACGTCACGCGCGAGCTTCACTCCAAGACGCGCCCATTCACCGCTGTACCGCGTACACTGACGCAGAGCACGCACCACCAACAGGAGACAGCACACGTACGCTGATACAGGGTTACCTGAGAAGATTTACTCTCATACATATGAGCCATACAATGTACCAACTATATACAATGAATCAATTTGTTTATAGAAATACAAATAATTTTATTTTTACATAAACATTTATACCTATTTGAATGATGCGAATTTTTATATTGTTAATCTCAGTTACTGTGGATGCTCACCGGGCAGTGCGAATATGAACTTTGTCTTCCCTTCATACTTGCATGACGCGAAGGTACTCGGTTTACCGGGCTTCATGCGAACGCGTCCAAAATGCACGGTTGCGTTGAAGTCCTACAATAGTATAATAAATAAATGTGAAGCACTCTTGCGATAGATAAATCCAAATAAAAGCAAAATCCACTTACTTTAATGAGGACCGGTTTAAGTAGGTCCCTCTCTCCCATCGACACTCCCCCCGTACATACGAGCACGTCGCAGACGGCGAGCGCATTCTCGAGCGCATGCGAAAGTTCGCCAGGATGATCGCGGGCAATGCCGCAGTCGATGCTTTCAAATCCATGCTCACTGGACGGGTCAAATTTATATCATTTTATTTGTAAACATTTCATTAGCCCAACTTTTTAAGTGTCAAGAATATTTCGCGCCAAAAAAAACTACAAGCAACAAATGTTGCCACCATGTTGAAACAATACAGACACCTGGTTATTCATCCTAGTTTAATATAATATTAACATTATAGACATATTAATTCATATAGGATTACGTTACAATATAAAAATGTTATATATTTTTTATATGATATCCAATACCTACAGCAATACTACTTTCAGTTTTTTTATTTCCAGACATACTTAATATCAAGCAATTTAATGTTTAAATACAAATAACAATTAAAATGTTTATAAGGAATTATATTACACTATCAATATAACTTAATGTGTATGAATTGTCTTACTTGAGTAATGATTTAATCATAATTCTGTTCGAATCCCTTATATGTGAGGGACGAAGGAGAGAATCAGACGGCTCTTGTAACTCGTTTCCGGTAGACATAATTCCTACCTGTAACGTTTGAACATTTTTTAAAAGTTTGTAATTAAAAAGTATTTCACATCCTCGCAATGGAAGTTGTGACAAAAGGCCTGCCTTAAAAAAATACGTTGTTATTAGATGGAGCAGATTATTTTTATTTTGAAATTTCTATCAAATGTCAAAAACATTTTTTGTATGTACCATTCAGTATTTTTTATATCATATATTTATCATTATTATTTGTAAAAAAAATGTATTTAACCTTAGGATGTTCGACTACTGTGATGCGCTGATAACCGGCCCCAGCCAAAATACCAATTTGAGCAGCGTCGATGACGTCACCTGCGATAAAACAAAACCATTACCAGAAAGCCGTATTTATTCAAGTGATAAGAAAAAATATTACACAATTACATTTACGTTGCCGCCTAGATATTCATGAATACTAATTAATAATTTAAATAACATGTTTTGCATGACAAGGAAAAAAAATACGTAGGCATTACCAATGGAGTAATGATACTTTTGTAAAAAAAAAAGTAAATTTAAGCCTATCAGAACCCACTACTGAGCACAGGCCTCTTCTCACATGGAGAAGGTTTTTGAGCGTTAATCACCACGCTTGCTCAAGACGGGTTGGTGATTTCAAACTTATAATTGGGAAATTATAAGTTCAGGTTTCCTCACGATGTTTTCCTTCACCGTACGTCATATACTTTTGTATTTAACTTCAATAGGTATTATTTGTTATCGTAATGAGATCCACGTTTTTTATTGTTATTATAGAATATATATTCATGCAGAACACCTATATTATAAAATCAAAAAAGGTGTTTTTTACAATGCCGTACCAGAAAAGCAATCTGTATAAATCCAGAAAAGAAATTATATGCATTCACGAATACCAGTGCTTTCTGTTAAGTTGAAAGGACGGTTGGTATGGGACACTAAAACGTATACGTACGATTGAAAATAATTATTACATAATTTGTAGGTATGTAGCATATATAGCTATCCAATTAACCTTTTTCAACGAGCAGAGATCCCATGGGTATGTCAAATCCTATGGGTCTAACATCCTGGTGTGGTTTCGGCGCCACCAGAATTTCCACCTCTAACTCCGTCTGATTATCCACCGATGCCTGAATAAGTTTTGTATCTTCCACCTGAGTAACACCAATGGAATGTAATGCAAATATATACTCATATTTGATTTGTTTTTTATATTTTATTTCTTCCTGCACTTCAGAAATATTTATGATATATATCCTATCAGACTCGAATCTAGGCGACGAAGTGAGCCTGTAAAGGAAAAAACATGGACAAGAATGTGGACTCGGGATTGTGTCATCTCACTAAAGACTTAAATTAATACATATTATTCATAGTTCTTAAATATAAAAACGAAATGTCAGATTTGACGACTTAAGAGAAACTTACACAGGACTTTAGAAAGATCTTATGACGTAGCACTAAGGAAAACCGAAGTAAAAAGTCATCGCCCATCCTATGCTTTGTTAAATAAAAGAAAATGTTCCAATGTGAGTCTGACTAGAGGGTACTGCGTAAATAATATGCAGAACTCCCAGTTTGTGCGAAATAAAAACATGAGCTTTACTTTTCAAATTATGATCTCAATTCAATCGCTAGTAATTGGGTTATTGTTCTAGAAATTAATACTAACGGTAACATTGTCGTAGCGCAAACGTGATCTTCCTGGGATTGAAATTAAGCAGGTTCCTTGTTTGCAATTACCGAGACTTATATTATTTTAAGGACAACAAACGTAGGTACATTGAATGGCTTAGTAGTGAAACAACAGGCTTAGCAGCGTCAGATAGGTTGAAGCGGTTTGATTAGAAGTAAGCGACCCGTGCCATCATTGTGTATAGAAGGTAACAGTAGCAATAAGTAAAAGACGTTATCTGTAGTAGAAGAGGAGTTTATAGAAGTATTAGAAACAAAGTTTAAAAAGGAATGCTATCAAGACAACGGATTTAGACGTTAAGATAGAATAGTAATTTGAGCTGAAACCATATGGGCGTGTCTTCAGCAAAACGTCCAGCGAGAAATGAATAATATCCTGAAGCTTCCTGTTACTAATTGTACAAAAACAAAAGCCGATTTACATATAATATAACTCTTTAGTATTTGCAAGAAACTCTTATTGATTATTTTCTTTTATCTACTCAGGTATCTTGAATCAAACAACATCTTATTCGCATTTTTTGAAGAAAGACAAAAATAGAACACAAGTCCACTTGTTGTAGTATTATGAGAATATATAAAAATGTAATTTATAAAAGCCAACTTTCACAGTAGCTCAGTCATCTGTGGACTATTTTATTACATTTCTGTGCATTGATACGCGAGTGACGCTCGACTGGCGGCCGCTAACGTTGCGTGTGAAATTCACAACCTGCACTTATAGGTAATGATGCATTGGTTCAAGTATTAATCAAGAGAAATATAACAACCACTTAAAAGTATGTTTGTGTTTTAATTATTCCTTTACACTCTAATTCTCAATATTGTCAGGAAATTTGATTATGGGCAGTCAAGGACAAGTTACTTAAAAACTTTAAAATAGCAGTTTTTAGGGAAGTGTAACTTTTTAATAATCATATATAACTATAAAAAATATTTGTCAGTTTTCTCATTCAAATTACATATTTACTTTTGTCAGAAAATGCTAGAATGAGGATTGAAAAGTTATCACCTTTTGAATCATCATATTGTATGATACCAATAAATTACAAAATACCTGTACAACACAATCAGCACCAAGTGGTAGGGGAGCCCCAGTGTTAACACGAGCACACTCCCCACATGTTAGCGGAGTCAGAGGAGTGTCTCCCGCTGCAACCACTGCCTGCACTCTACGTTTACCAGCTCCGTCCAGACTGATGCATGCATAACCTGATATTGATAGACATATTTATCAGTCAATTATCATAAATACTTTTCCTATATGGAACAGATTTAACTTTTATGTTTTCTTAAATATATTTTTTACTTGTAATGAAACCACAAAACAATGTTTGTTAAAAAATTCTCAGAGTTAATCTAGATTTGTCTAACACATGAGAGGGACAGCAATAACAATCTTTTAGGATTGACCATTAAAAGTACACTCCAATTTTATAAAGATTACTATTGATTTAATATGTCAATCTACCTTTCCAAAAAATAAAATATAAGCTAGGTAATTGTATTTTCCTAAATATTTGGGGTAGCATTAAAATTTTCTTACTTAATGGACACAAACACAGCTTTTGATGAATATAATACTATTGAAATAATTAAATTTTTAATATAATATTGTATGAACAACTAACCATCTTTAACTGATGCTGGAAAAGGTGGCATAGGTTCCTTAGCTATTATGTCTTGAGCCACAACACGGCCAGCACTTTCTTCTATAGATACAATTTCTGTACGCTCTTCCCATTGCATCATCACAGCATCAACAATGTTAAAAGCCTCAACCATTTCCAACATAGGAAAGGGTGACTGACGAGGTCTTAGAGCAACCTTTGATATATCTACATTAGTGTTTCTCATATGTGAACAGACATGGTCAGATTGTAATTTATCATGAACAATTCTCACATTAGCCAAATTATTTGTTATAAGAGATATACCATGACCAAGTATAGGTTTAACAACTTCTATACATTCAGTGACTGCTTTCTTACTGCCCGGAAAGTTAATGATAAGTGTTCTATCCCTTATTCCTGCTACAGCTCTTGAGAGCATAGCCATTGGCGTTTTCTTAAGACTTGCTATTGTCATTGCGACAGCAATAGCTGGTACTTCTTTGTGAAGTACTGCCTTTGTGGCTTCAGGTGTTACATCTCGAGGACTTAATCCTGTACCACCAGTTGTAAGAACAAGGTCAATATGGGAATCACAAAAATATTTTAATTCCCGCTCAATAATCTCTTTTTCATCTGGGACAATTATCGTATGAATGTTTGCTTCAGGGAAATTTTGTTCTATAAATTTGAGCAAAGCAGGTCCTGATGTATCCTTTGAATTATCTTTAAAACAACTATCACTTACTGTGATTATTGCGACTGCTTTTACCATTTTTATGATTTTCACTTACAGAATATCTAAACACTATTTTTTTTAATATACTTATATATTATTACACTCTGGAAATATTACTGCAACATGTAATTAAGGAATTATTTTTATATTGACGCACTGATAAAAATTATAGGTCAATATTTTTCAGGGTTATCAAATGTATTAAAGACAAGATTATATAAGATTTTATATAGAGCAAATACTGATTATAACACATATGAGAAGGTAAAATTATTAACAAAAATAGAACTATTAAATACTTTGGCACTGCTTGCCTAATCAGTCACTACACACTAGTGTACAAACACGTTCAAACAATTATAGAAGTAACTAAGATATAAATAAATCGTATGTGTTAGAATTCAATCGATTCTCGAGTTTTATGATTGGGGGTCGGACGATTTCATGTTTTCACTACACTACAATATACAATATACCGCGACAGCTCACAGCAAGCAACTGTCTGATTTTGAAGTCTGGGAACACTTGAGTTTAGACGACTACACACTTGCATGGATAACCTATGTTTTTAAAACAATCCGTTAGCAAAATAATCTCTATTATCAAAGAAATAATTTACAAGTTTTTGTTTCTCGGTTTTTAATAATAGATTTAAAAAATTTACAAATGCTTTAAGTTTTTTTTTAATTGCATGTATACTATTAGACTTTTTCAAGTAAATTATAAAATCGTACCGTTTTTGTTGATTAATTTTAAAATGTTTTTATACGATATACTTAAATGAAAAATAAATTTTTATGGTGAAATAACTATTTATTTGTTGAATGTGTCTATAAGAAAAATTTACAATTAGGTGCGAAAAAGTTGTCAGGATTTAAATGTACTCAGAAAAATAACAGATTAGTTATAAAAAAAACAAGATAACTTTAAAAAAAATTGCTTATATTATCATCGTAAAAAACATTTTTAGTTTACCGGTCTGAGATTTATTATAATTCGTAGACATATGTAGTTTTAAAAAAAACTTGCGTCTTTTTTTATTGAATTCCATACTCTACGCCTCGTGACGACTAAACTTATGGCATATATTATATTCTAACATAATTGTACTTAACGACGTAAAAGCGAATTCTGTATTTTATGTAGGAACAAATTTTCATTAACATTTGAGCCGTAAACAAATATATATATATACTGCGTTACCTAAATTTAATTTAAAAAATATATATAATTATTACATGATAAAATTTTTGGTTAATTTCATACAAATATGATATCAGATTTTAGAAAAACACAAAAAAATTTTAATATTTCCTAAAATTATTCTAACAATGTAAACATAATATTCAGATCCGATATTTCTTATTTAGTTTTGTAATAATCTCTTCATCCAAATCAACAGTCTTACAAGCCTCTTCTAGTTTCATTATCGAAGTGTACCGTTTTAATGCGCGAATGTTACCGATCACAATGAACTTGTGTTTCGCACGCGTCACGCTAACCGCAAGACGACGTTTGTCGTTCAGGACTTCGTTTTCCTGCAATAAAAAAAGGCAATATTCATAAAGAAAATTGATTTTAAATAAAATTTATGATCACCCATCCCATTTTTATTCTATATCTGACTGTATTCATAAATAAAATATGAATTAAAGTTTAAATATAGAAATACATACAATTTTTGCTTTTGACTAATATGTGCGTTTTTGTTTCGGATAATAATAATAAATAGGAAACGCTGCTGAAGTAAAAAATTGCTCATACCTTAATTTTTCTTAAATTATCATCTTTTCTTGTACAAGAGTATATTATGACACTTTTATCTCTGCCTTGAAACTGATCTACAGTACTGGCATCGACTTGTGTACCGTCCAGGGCGCGTTTCAGCAATGCGACTTGATCGCGATACGGAGCTATCACTCCTATATCAGACACTGATATACCCGCCTGAAAAATAAACTACAATGTATAAAGGAAATTAATATTTTTGGATTATTACCAGTATTTTAATATTAATAATCGAAACCTAGGGAGTATGTAGCTTGTAAAAATAATAAAATACGCGTAGTAATCCGAAAATATTAGTTACTTTTAATTTTTAAATGATTACTCGCGAAAGTCTAAGACCTCATTATAATGGATAATTTAGGTTACGGAAGACATTTAATTATTTGTTTCATTTCATTAAATATCCTTATAAACTGCAATATGTATTAAAAACATTAGGGCTTTTTATGAGACACGTATATATACCTCTTTTAAAGTTCTAATCACAGCGAGCACTACCACAACCTCGTCTTTATTGTTCAACGTCTTAGAAGCGTCTTCAGATAATTCCAACTTTGTATTAAGAAAAATAGCCGCATCTTCGAGCTTCGGGCTGCATACAGTCTTAAGCCATTCATCCATAGAGCTCTTTGATAGTTTCTGAAACATGTACAAAGTATATGTGAAACCTATGCAAATAATATAGATATTCCTTTACTAGGAAGACTTAATTATTATTTTTCTTACCATTTTATTTATACTAAGTGCTGCCTTTGCAACAGTTTCATTGGCACATTTAAGTCTATTATTGTATGCAATTTTATTGGCGAGATCTGCTAAAGGTTGGTTCATTCTGTATTGAAGGCTTAGAGTACATGTCGTTCTATTCTTCATCAGGCTATGAAATAAGCTCACCTCCATTCCTAGCAGCCTGAAAGCCAAAGTAAGTTAATATTTGATATTAAATGTAATACATTTTATATAAATTACTCTTAAAGCATAGAACTGTTGTGTAGTTAATAACAACATATGGCTTTTAAATCGTGGGATGTATCAGCTTTGTATGAAATGTTTAGGTAAATCAATTTCAAAATAAGAATTTTAAAGAGAAATGCTTTAGTTTAGAATATCCTTATATCTCATAATAATTGTTTACTTAGCATCTCTACTTCTGACGACTGGCGGTAGTTGCTCTGGGTCTCCCACTAACACGAATTTATTCGCCGCAAACAATGGACGGAGGACTGTGCATTGTAGTACCTAGAAATAATAATAGTAATATATTTAATAACGCTCATATTACGGAAGCATCTTTCCTAATTTGTACATAAAATCATCTTTTATTTATTCTAAATTTTCTATTGAACTCTTGTAATTCAATATCTTATAATTATTAAAATTATTTACCTGTGTCGCTTCATCTACTATGCAAAAGTCGAATGTATTCTTCGATAGCAACGCGTGAGATGCTCCTAGACATGTGACTCCGACCACTTGCTGGAACAAAACATTGTCTATATAAGATTACTTATAATAATATTAACAAATTATACAGATTGTTGTCTTAAAAAAATACTATAGAAATATTTTTAGCGATATTTTAACAAAAATCCACGAGAGTGCATCATTTAAGAGGTTATAGAATTTTTTGTACTTGATGGCACTCCTGAAAATTATCCTGAAGTACTTATAGTTTGTATATATTATTTCTATACCACTGAGTTATACAGGTTGGTTAATTGTTCGACTGTGGTGCACTCCTTGACTGCCGCTGACACTGCCACTCGAGACGAAGTACCAATACGCAGTACTCTTAAAGACGAAGGTAGTCTGAAATTAACATTAAGCAATTAATTCTGGATGACGTCCGTCGTCTATTATTATATTATTGAATAAAATTGTTCTTACGAACATAATTTAAGATGGTAATTGTGGTACAGCAAGTTCGACATGGCTTACATATAATATTTGTAATTGAAATCTAAAATCTCATATTTGTATTATATGGGTATATATATTCTTCATTTATATCGGCTATATATGTACATAAAAATTAAGTATCGTTAGAGATTAATCATGCTGTAAGTATTTATTGATTATTACGTAATATTTAATGTAGTTGTGTTCACTCAAAATAGGCCCCTCGTGGATTTATACGCAGTTCAAATGGGAGCGAGAGGTATAACACCTAAATCTCTCAACAACATTCTTGGAACGTACTTCGAAGGCAGCTCTGGTAGGTTCTTTTTAAATTTGGTTTAAGGAAGAGAGAGGAACTTGGACAGGGGAGGTGAGCGTTTAACGAGGGTTAGATAGGGGCCTCTAAAGCCTGCATCTGGGTCGCAAATCCCAGGCACTGTTGAAGCTCCTCTCTGTGCAACACAATGGACCTAGCACCCGCACGGTGAATCCATTGAATGCTAAGAGGTTTCCTTTCTTATGTTAATTGTATACCTATTAAGCAGTGTATCGACGGCTGAATGTGTGTGAGCGGTGACCAAGACACGCATGCCCAAAGAACACAGCAGTTGAATCAGCACACAAAGAGTTTGAGTCTTCCCTGGAAACATGAAAAGTATGATAGTTTGCATGTTTGTTACACAATTACGATTATGTCATTTTGTACTGCTATATATATTGGCATAGTATATAGGTGAATAACTTTTCCTGAGTATAATTTTTTAAATGTCCAGATTATTTTACTCCAAAAATGAGATTACTATTTTACTTTAATCGCTTCAGTAGTAATTTTTTTAAATTTTATTCTTATATTTTAATGTATTCCTACAGGAAATCTACTTATCATTACCAGTGCCAGGTAACCCTTGCAACAGAACATAATCATCGCTCTCCAACACTCTCAGTACTGCTGCCTGTTGTTCCTCATTCAGTGTAATGAGTAACTCTTTACTCAGCTCGTGTACACGAGGTGGCAGCTTCTGTGTGAACGTTGGTGGTTCTTTGTCTATTATTAACCTGAAATAATATACATATATAATATTATTTAATGTAATGTTGGAGTATTCATTTATCTACTTACTATTAAGTATTAAAATTATAGAAGTAATGCTCAGTCTGAGCTTTCTTTTTATGAATTTATATACATCATTGAAACCAATTATTTCATAAATTATTATACTTTCAAAATATATTATATTGTATATACATATAGATATATATTATTAACCGTCTTATAGTATATGCTTTTTTTGTTTGTTCGCGGATAACTTCGTGGTTTATGGATCGATTTTGATGATTGTTTTTTTTTTTATTAGAAAGAAGATATTTCAAAGGTGGTCCCATGATAAGGAAATCAGAGTCTGATGCGGGCAGACCAGAGAAATCGAGGGGAACTTTTAACATTTTTAAGGCAACTAGTACGTTTGTAAGTTGTTTTATTAAGTATTTTAAAGCACTACCATTTGATGAAGGTCTGGGTTAGATCTGAGGTTGGAGGTGAGAGACCGTCGATGGAACTCATCAACGAATAATAGCAGATACTTTGTTTTACAGCTCATTAGTTTGTATTGATAAGAATTTTGTAATTATGTGAAATGTAATAAATAAATATATATTACTTTCTTAATTTCGAAGCTTGGTGGGTATCTTCCATAAGCAGACCGAGGTTTGTCAAATTTTGTACGGTCGTAGCGTAAGATTCGTAGATGTCGATCTGGTATTTAGTGTTCCTTGACAGACGAAGTGATAGGTCTCTGAAAAATATATTACTGTATATATAATTTTGAAACAGAATTAATAAAACTATTTTAACAATCAAAACAATTATATGATGTGATATTCATATTAAGCCTTAAGGGTATGTAAAAAATATTTAAATATAAAGATTATCAAATCAATATTTTACTGATGTAAACGTCTATTTGCTTCGATGTTACAATATAAATTTATGTCTTATCATTTTTATACATACATTTTCAAGTAACTCTTAAATGGCAGACAAACAGTTTGTCAAATAACACTCGTTATAGGGTTACAGAATATTGAGATAAGATAATGTATTGGTATATTCCATAATTATCTTTCTTAAATCAATCAACTCACTCGATGTCATCTTTCACAAACTATTAAACATTAAAAATAATTTAATTTTAAATTAAAGGAACATCTCATGTTGGTTTGCCTTTTAATGTATATGTATTAAGTAAGTTTTACCTCTCCAATAATATTTGCAATTCTTTGGAGTCACTTGATGTAACCACTCCGGCTGCAACCCAGGGTCTATTATCTATGCTTACTATAGAAAAATCACCTGCTTGAGGTCCTTTAATATATTCCGTGTCTGAAAACAACCACAATTATAAAGATACTTCAAATTATATGAATAGATTATTTGTGTGTATTTTTATTCAGTTACGGAAAAACTACCAAACTCATATTAGGTAACATATGTATTTATATATGTATATAGATTTCATAAACCTGTTATAATGATACTGCCTGTCCTATAAATATAAATGAATATTTTGTAACATACTTCAAATATACAAGCAAACCAGCGAGTGGAACCTAGTATTTAAATTGATGTTACTAATATTAATAAACAATATATATAGTTGTAATACCTGTCTTTGTTCCGTTTCTAATGAAGACATGTAAATATCTGCCGTTGGAACTTGATACACGAATCAGAGTTAAATTGGGAGCGCAACTTCCCCGTTTACATCTGTAATATACAATTTATTTTTACCAATAAGTGACAAGTGTTTACAATGATATAAGCTTGTATTGAATATTTTCCAATCAATAACAGAATCTATCCGCCAATATAAATTTCGTCGAAACATTTACAAGGGTCATTCAATCATGGTCAAATTAATTTAAGGAGATTTTTTTATTTGTTGCAGCAACCCATGATAGGACCATATTAACGCTTATTACAAAACAATATGTTGTTTATGACTTAGTAATTATTTACGGACGAACCGTATTTCAGGGCTATCAGTCCACAAGGTGTGTATTGGTGACGTTATCAGCTGCATTTTCTCCTCTAAGCGAAGTAAGCTCGCCCATTTAAGGAAGTACTGTATATGTTCAGAGGAAAGGTGTCCCAGGGCTGTACTTTTAAGTTTGATTAATGGATGGCCACTTGATACTGTTGGTCCATTTGTATGCCTGAAAAAATATTTATAAATAGAATTAGATCGATATATTTTTATCAATCAGATTCTGACTTCGTGACGCTTGTTTTATTTCATTGACTACTCTAATTAATTTTAGATCTATCTTTTTAGAGTAATAAATATAGTAAGTAATTAGATAACTTACCACAAATGTAATGAACAAAGAGTGAGATATGCGCATTTAGAACAGGCGGAGTGATGATTCACCGGTTCTGGCAAACTTTGGTGGTATTTCCCCAAATCTTCGATGTCTGTTAACTCATCTGTGGAATTATATTATTAGAAACAAGCCAAACAAATGTTAGGTCTCTATATATAAACAACAATAGTTTTGTAAGACACCTTGAGATGTATCATTCGGTCCTGGTGCTAGATGTTGGACGAGCTCATTACGAAGCATGACCAGGTCTCGTCTCTCGGGATAGTCACAATTAACTTCAGTGATATTTATCTTATCCCTGTAATATTGATTTTGATATTGATGAATTTAAATTATTGTCTACTATCATGTATCAAACTGATCAAATAAATAAGCTAAAATTTTAAATGCTATCTAATAAAATTACTCTTTGAATAGAAGTAAAAAGTTGATGAGGCTGGTTATATGAACATATTATACAAAAATAATAATATATTTATAGGTATGTATGTGTGCAAAAACGTGTATATGTGTGTATGTATGTATGTAATTGTATATACAGGAGACTAACTTTAGGTATAACAAGAGTCCCCTCTGGTCTCCCCTGGCGGGATTCTTCCCATCAAGCACACTCATCATCATACCATATAACACCAGCTGTCCTGTATGCTCTGCAGAAACACTTGCTCTACCGCTCTTTAACTCCAACGGTACTATTGTGGTTTTGTCTGATAAAAATATTTGTATTGAAACAAAAATCATAGAATCCATATATTTCATAAATTTAATATTAAGTATTATAATAATTATATCACATAGTAAATTCTAATTCTTCCTAATAAACTGTAACTAACAAAATTAAATACTGGCATTCTATATATATTTTTTTATTTATAATAGTAGAAAAATAAATAAACACCTTTTCTATTGTGAATCGTGACTTCAAGTGTTGCATCAATTTTACCTTTTAAACCCATCTGTGGACAGCAAACATTCTCTTCTATGTCTAAAACTTTCTCCACTTTACCTTTCCACAGATTTTTCTTTGAGTCCATCTGACAAAATCTTTATCAATAAATATTTGACTATGTATATATGTGTATATATATATTAAAAAAACACACCATTTTATCATTAACCACATATGTCTGCATAAACTCCGCCAGCGGTTCTATATATACTTGCATGTTCGTCCTCACTTCTGCCTCTCTTATCCCAGCATCATACAGCATCTCAATGGATTCCTTAATTATTTTTTTACATAAAACTTTAATATGTGACACATTTGATATGTTTCCAGTTAAAGCTCTCTGTACCAATTCATGAACCAAAGTACCTATTGTCATCTGAAAATAATAATTTTATTCAATCAAATAATAAGACAGTTATTTTGCGCTAAATATGGTACAACTCAAACAAATATGTGTGCAGTCAAAATACTACCATATTACTTTTAACTCAATACTTACTGTTACTATTTAGTTTGAGTACATTTTTATTATGACCATTGCTTTTTTCTAACATTTTCTAAAATTATGCAATGAGCATATTTTTTTTTATTAATATAATAATTTAACAGAAGTAAACAATAAATAGCAGATTTCCCTCCATTAACCATTTTTTTAATTAATAAAACTAATTAATTCTTAAGAAGAGACATGCTTCTAGGTTTTAAAAAGAATATTTAACTGTTTTTTTTTGTTTAAAAAAAATAATTAATGATGTTACATACAGTAACTGATGCAGAATCAATTCCCTTCCATCTTTCTTGTAACACAGCTTTCCGTCTACAGAACACACCAGAGACAACGCTTGTGGAAGATATTAAATGGTCTGGCCTCAACACGAGGAGACCCTGAGTATTATTAATTCTAAAACAACCAGATAAATCTTGAGGTGCCAGAATGCTAATTATATCCCCCGTTTGCAGGTGTGTGTTCAACCTGAAATATTTATATATGTATATATAAATATTTATACTTATACTTATATAATTCAATACAGATGCTCAGTTAATTAAATATTATAGTAATAATTACCAATTTCCCTCTATGAAAACACGTCCTCTATTATTTGTATTATTTTTCAATATGATTTCCAATGACTGCGGATGTTTTATGATATCAACTATCTTACATCTCTGCATGGTTGTCAAATCCAAATCGTCTTTGATATCCTTAAAATTATAAAGAGTACATGCAACATAGAAAACTCATAAAATCATAAAATTAATCAAAATATAATAAACCTCTAAATCAAAGTCGTCTATGAATATATCATCGATTTCTGCACAACTAATCATCTGTTCATTTGAACTGAAACCACCATGTGACGGCTGTGGGTTCAAATCATTTTGAGAAATATTTAGGTCATTCGACAAAGCTGTAACCGCAAATAAAAACAATCATCAATGTCCATAAAATAAATTATGATAGTTTTAAAAACTGTTGACTTAAATATATATTTACTAATAAGCGTTATAAAGGGTTTTAATATTACCAGTTGAATTAGGAGATATTTTAATTCTTCCAATACATATATTTTCTTTTTGATTCATTGATTCGTGCTCACGATACTTTGTTATATTTTCCACATTACTTTCCTTGTTTAAACTTAAGCCACTTTTGCAGCTTAAAATATTTTTCTTCTTAGGTGACTTCATTATTGTAGTATCATGTTCTATCTGTTTGCCTTCCAAATCGTTTGAGGTATTGGTCTCCATTCTTAACTTTTTAGTAGTATTGTTTTCGGAACTAAATTTCCCTGTCTCTTTATTTGAAATTGAGTCTAAGTAAACTTTTGAGGGTGAAAGGGCTTTCCTTTTAAGTGACTTTGATTTGCCTTCTGAATAATGTTCTTGATTACGTTTTCTAGTTTGGTCTGAGGCATTTCCAAAGAAATGTAGGATTGTCTGCTGCTTATTTGAAGCTGAAATCTAAAAATAACAAAAAGAAGTTTATAAATATTATTCAATGAATTATATATAATAATCGTTGGTTTCAATTTACACTATATTCTAGACCTTTTTGGAGCTCGAACTTTCTTGCATATTAATTATATTTATTTTCTGTGATATATTATTAACATATAAGTATCGATTTTTTATAGTAATTTTTATGAACTTTTGTGTTATTCCCGCGCTGTCACGCTTGATGTTCACATTTTAGATACCTTCTGTAGCATAGACTATTCAGTATTCACGACATTAAATTTATTTTTAAATTGATGAATTATTGCTTCTTCTACTTTTTAAAATCAGTTAATTATAAATTTTATTATATTAGGCTATTGAAAGAATATTATTTATTAATTAAAAGTCTGCCATTGACAATTGTAACTTGACAGGTTTTGATATATTGAAATGTGTTTATTTTTTATATTTGAGGTTATCAATAATTGAAACCAGGGTTTTATTTGTAAAAATTTAATGCTGTTCACATAAAAAATACGGTATCAAAATGGCTCGAAGACCAGAACATCAAGCACCACCCGAAATTGTAAGTATTTAGACATATTTATTGTAATGTTTATGTGAGTTATTGTTCAACATTATAATTATCTTTTTATTTTAGTTTTACAATGAGGATGAAGCGAGAAAGTACACACAAAAGTAAGCTTCCAACTTTAAAAATCCTTATACTCTATAATAGAAATCTTTTCACTTTAAACACATTCACATTTCCTCCTTGCAGCACTAGAATCATAGACATTCAGGGGCAGATGACTGAAAGATGCATTGAATTATTAATACTCCCTGAAGATACTCCGTGTTTGTTGTTGGATATTGGATGTGGATCAGGCTTATCCGGAACTGTATTAGAAGAAAATGGACACATGTGGATTGGATTAGACATTTCCCCTGCCATGTTAGGTAATTTGACTTTTATTATTTTCCTACCTGTATAGCTTATAAAATAAATGCTTTTACGTTCTTGCCAATTAATATTAATCTTATACTTTTTAATAGATGTAGCTTTAGAGAGGGAGACCGAGGGTGACCTCATTCTTTCAGACATGGGTCAAGGAGTGCCATTTAAGGCTGGCAGTTTCGATGGTGCAATCTCTGTATCTGCTATACAGTGGCTGTTTAATGCAGACAAAAAATCACACAACCCAGTTAAAAGACTGTATAATTTCTTCAGTTCTTTATATGCTTCATTGGTATGATCTTTGATTTTACTATGTATCACACATAAATCAGAAAATAAGTTAACAATTACCTTTAACCTTTTATGTATATATTTTAAACACATTGTTCATACTTTTTTCTGTAACTAGTGTAATGAATATTTTCTATATTTAGTCAAGGTCAGCAAGGGCAGTGTTTCAATTTTACCCTGAAAATGAGAGTCAGTTAGATCTGTTAACATCACAAGCAATGAAGGCAGGTTTCTATGGAGGAGTCGTTGTTGATTATCCTAACTCTGCTAAGGCTAAGAAATTCTTCTTAGTATTAATGACGGGAGGTGCAGCACCTTTGCCTCAAGCTCTTGGTAAATTAATATGAGTATTAAAACACTGAAGTAATTCAATTGCATTTTTAAAAAATATATACATTTACAGGTACAGATGAAAGTAATAATTCATTACAAGTTAAATATGCTAAAAGGGAAGCCATGAGAGCTGCGAGAGGGAAACCTTTAAAAAATACTAAAGCATGGTTACTAGAGAAAAAGGAACGGCGGAGGAAACAGGGCAAGGAGACTAAACCTGATACTAAATACACTGGAAGGAAAAGAAGTGGAAGATTCTGATTTGTTACTATTTATTAAAAACTAAGATATAATAAACATATATACATATTTTATTTATTTTTTAATTACATATTTCCACACTGTATCCACTCCATGTCCTATAGTCTCTATAGGCACCATATTTGGTAATGGAAATCTACAAGCCACAACAACTGTACCATCACTAGCTTCTTGCAACAGCTTTTTCTCAAATTCCATCATCATTTGCTCGACACCAAAAATCACTATGTTGTTGTAGGGTAACAAATTGAAAGTCCATAGATTTTTCCTGTAGAATCTAGTCTCATTATATTGTTTGTTTAGAAGAGCTGATATTCTAGAGTAAAGTACCAAAATTGGATTCAACTCAACTCCAACAGACTTGAAGCCTAATTTCGCCGCTGTGAATACTATTCTACCATCACCAGAACCCACATCCAAGAGTCTTCCACTACGACCCTTTAATGCATTACATACGCCCAACAATTGTTCTGTTGTGGCTGGTACATAAGGTAAACAAATTTTTCTGAACGCCGGCGACACGAACGGTATACATACAACACTTACTCCAATTGCTAATCCACCTGTACCATAAATTAAAACTTTTCCTAATGGTGATAATTTACTTAACCTTTTATTTTCTGTGTCATTTGCAAATTCAATATCCATTTTATGTAACGATAACTAGGTATACAAATACTATTTTTAATTCATGGTGTCAAATGATAAAACGGAGATTGTCAAGAGTCAGATGACATTAAATGTCTTTCTAGTAATTATCAGTTATTTGAAAAACACAAACACACATCGAAAGGGAAAATACATAAGGATCTGAAATGTACTATGGAATGTAATTTTATTAAAATAAAAATCGATATTTAATAAAACTATAAACGTCTTATTTATGTAAATATACCCCACTATTTAATAATATCTTTAGATATAATAGATGATTCTTTCTGGAATCAAAATAATTCGTTATTAAAAATTAATAACAAATATTTCACTTTTTAACTGTTAAATAATCAACTTTACATTTGCTAGTTTATAGGTTTTCGTAGGTTTTATTCTTAACTACAACATATTATATAGACTTAATAGGATAAATATTTCTAAACTTGTGTACAGACTTCAGTGTCGGTCTCTACATAGTAGTTTTTCATGCGGGTGAGTGACATAGGTGACACAATAATTTTCGCCGGACGAGAAATAAGAATTTGATATCTGAAAAATATTTAATTATAATAATGACTGCATTTGAGGAATTTGGAGTACTTCCCGAACTAGGGAAGGCGATAGATGAAATGGAATGGACCCTTCCTACCGACGTACAAGCTGAGGCAATTCCTCTTATTCTTGGTGGTGGAGACGTCCTTATGGCAGCCGAGACTGGTAGCGGTAAAACCGGCGCTTTTTGCCTGCCAATACTTCAGATAGTTTGGGAAACATTAAAAGATATTCAAGACGGGAAAACTAGTAGAGTAATACAGGCCGTATCAGCAGAATGTACAATGTCTTTCTTTGACCGTACTGACGCTCTAGCTGTTACTCCAGATGGATTGCGATGTCAGTCTAGAGATTTTAATGCATGGCATGGATGCAGAGCTACTAAAGGTGTACATACTAAAGGTGTCTATTATTATGAAGCTACTGTCACTGATGAAGGACTGTGCCGTGTAGGCTGGTCAGCACAAGGTGTAAGTATATATTGAGATCAATCATAATTGATAAGTGGATTTATTTTAAATTTCGTCGCTTGTTTTATTTTTTTATATGAACATATGTTGTGCAACTTTTAAATTTTAGTCAATTATAGAATGTATTTAAAACAACAGGCTAGACTGGATCTTGGGACAGACAGGCTTGGTTTTGGATTTGGTGGCACTGGGAAAAAGTCAAATTGTAAACAATTTGATGACTATGGAGAGGCTTATGGCAAGAATGATGTCATTGGTAAGTACAAGAAATTTTTAAAAAACTTTCCTTTTTTATATTGCTGTTACTTTATTTTTGTGAATTTATAATCTTTTGTTAATCCAATAAAATTTTTACATACAGGTTGCCTACTTAATTTAAACAACGGTGATATACGTTTTTACAAAAATGGTCAAGATTTGGGACTTGCATTTAAACTGGATCAGTCTCGTAAATCAGACTGTTATTTCCCAGCTGTAGTACTGAAAAATGCAGAAATTAGTTTTAATTTTGGCACCACACCCTTTAAGGTACTTTTAATTTGTGCTACATGTATTTTAATAACCAAAAAATTGAGTTGAATCTATAATTTGTTACAAATTCTAATAAATATCTTGCCATAATTTAAATTAAATTGCATACAAAATAAACTTCTATTATTAGAACTAAAGGTTTAAACTGAAACATTTTATTTGTCAGTTGTCTATAAATAATCAATATTGTTTTAGTATCCACCTAACTGTGAACACATTGCTATAGCAAAAGCTCCAAAGGAATATGTCAAAAACAACACAGTTTCTTCTGTGGCAGCTGATGGAGCGAAACAAGTCAATAATGCACCCCAGGCTATCATAATTGAGGTAACTCTATTAGAGACATCTCAGCTGTACACTTTTATTTATGAATAAAAAAAATATGTTCAATTTCAGCCATCTCGAGAGTTAGCAGAACAAACATGCAATCAGATTACACTGTTCAAGAAGTATCTGGATAATCCAAAAATAAGAGAGCTTTTAGTTGCGGGCGGTATAAACGTTAAGGATCAAATAAGTCAACTCAATTCGGGTGTGGACATTGTTGTTGGCACTCCCGGCAGGATTGAAGATCTCATTCAAGGAGGTTAGATATCCTTTTGATAATATTACTCACTGCATAGATTGTTTGCTAAAATTCATTAATAGGAGCAAATGTGTTTATAACGGTTTTTTTTTATGTTTTTCAAAACAGTTTATTTGAATATTTATAAACAGTTACAGTAAAAATTTATTTAAATATTTATTTAATAGTTAATTAACTCGGTCTCAAAATGGAGATATTTTTACAACATGCTTAATTTTATATACATTTTTATTCTTTTACCTTTAATGTAATTTTTTTAATAATTATCCATTCACTTTAATTTAATGAAGGTTTTCACACATCATAAAATTATTTATATATAATTATATTTGATAACAAAAAATCCTTAATTTTGATAAAGAGAATGAAAAACTTAAACAAATTAAATTTTTGATATCCTCTTAGTTATTTAACGCTAAATTAATTGTTAATATATTTGTTCTAATTTTAACTACAAGTTTTAAAAAATTCAGGGAAATTAAAATAGTTGCAAACAATACAAATATGTATACATTGTAAGTAAATTAATTTTCGTACAAGAGTAAATACCATGTGATTACCGTTACCAGACGATTTTGATGATTTAATAAAAAAAATGTTATGAAGGCTACCTGGCGCTAACCCACTGTCGGTTCTTCGTGCTGGATGAGGCTGATGGGTTGCTCAAGTCTGGTTGCGGGGAGATGATCGAACGTCTCCATAGACAGATACCGAAGGTCACCTCAGACGGGAGACGTCTCCAGATGGTTGTCTGCTCTGCTACATTACACGCTTTCGAAGTTAAGAAAATGGCGGTATGTTAACATATTGTTTGCTTACTAGCACTCAGTCCGTCTGATGAACTCTCGCTCGTGAACTAACTTATAACTTACAAGTCATAGTTGATGATAGTTATATAATAAATACTTGCTTTATTCATTATGATTGTTGTTAATTTATTAATTTAACTCGAACTATTTAAATCCAATGAAAACTGAACGCAAGATGACATATTTCTAGCAAAATATGCGACATCAATATATTACGTAATTATATTATTATTGCAGTCTAATGTTTCACAAAATCATATAAAAATTTTACCAGATGTTGTTATCGTAGTTTTTCTTAGAATATAAGTAAAAAGTTAGTCTAGTCTTCATAATATAAGAAACATTAATAATAATTGTATTGTCCTTCAGGAAAAGCTAATGCATTTCCCGACATGGGTAGATCTGAAAGGCGAAGATTCAGTGCCAGAGACAGTTCATCATGTCGTGGTCAATGTTGATCCGCAGGAAGACAACTCCTGGGAAACAGCACAGAAGTTTGTTATTATTTTTAACATTAAATCGCAACGTAATCATAAAGTTATGAATTTTTAAATTCCTTTTGATAGCAATACTACTATAGAATTGTCAAATAAAAAGAAATTTGGTTTAGAAGATTAAAAAGTATAATCTTTTCTGGCTCCTTTAATTTATATAAGGCTGTAATGTTTATATAAAAATAAATTATAAATGTCATTTTTAATTTACAGAAAAATACCAACCGATGGTGTTCATGCCAGAGACAATATAGACAATATGTCGCCGGAGACCTTGTCGGAGGCAGTGAAGGTACTCAAAGGAACATACTGTGTCCGAGCCATTAGAGAACACAAGATGGATAGGTTTGTATAGCACAGATATTTGAACTCATTATGTATGGGAAACCAGATCATTTATACTAATAAATAAAATTTCAAGTGTCTGTCTGTAATTTCAAATGGACGGCATTTCGCTAAACCCCTTTTTATGAAAGTTACCTACATCAAAAATGTAGTGTTTAAGAATTTTGTTCGTCTGTTTGTTTGTTCCGGTAATACCTGAAACGATTGACCGAGTTTGACGGTAAATTCGTCAGGCGTAACTTAGGTTAGTTTTTAAACAATTTGAAAAGTGAAAAAAGTCTCAACTCGACTAAACATTTGTTACTAAGGCCTATAAGATTATTTTTTTAACCGAAAGGGCATGGTCACAAGATAGTTCATTTGTCACCAGACCTCAAAAAAAAACCTCAAATACAGTAATGCGTATCTCATAGGGCATTTTATATGCGGGCAAAGTCTCAAGCAATAGCTATTACTGCAATGTGTTTAATATTTATCCACCATCACAGACCTTAGCTATGTTTTATCTGTCTATGTTCAATGTTCGAAATTCTTATAATCATTATAAACAGTTGTTATATCTTTGAGTGTTTTTTCCTTCATATATATTTTTATACATCATAATCCAGAGCCATAATCTTCTGCCGTACGAAGCTGGACTGTGATAACATGGAGCGCTTCTTGAAGTCTTTCAGCGACGACTTCTCCTGTGTATGTCTACACGGCGATAGAAAACCCAAGGAGAGGAAAGACAACCTTGAGATGTTTAAACAGAAACGCGTCAAATTCCTCATATGTACCGACGTAGCGGCTAGAGGAATCGATATATCCGGATTGCCTTTTAGTAAGTATTAAGGATGTAAAAAGAAATTTTGAATTTGGAATTAATAACTTTTCTTGTATAATATAATTATACTTAAATATATGTATAATTTGTTTCTAGTGATAAACGTAACTCTACCTGATGAGAAGTCAAACTACGTTCATCGTATTGGTCGTGTTGGTAGAGCTGATCGTATGGGTCTGGCCATTAGTCTGGTCGCCACTGTACCTGAAAAGGTAGGCCTTCTAGTACACGTATATATATTTATATATGTATGTATGTATTTATGTATTTGAGTGCGTATGCATGTGTAGTACATAGGCGACATCATTACTCATTAAAATGAATGATAGCCGAAGTCTACAGTCCTCTCTACAAGACATCTAAAAGTGAATAAGCAAATAACGATACAAAAATTTACAGGCACATACAGAATTAAAACATGCCGCCTCCGGAATATCGCTCGTTCAAAGTTATTTTTTTAAACCAACAAGACAATGATATATGTATAATCATCATAACATATTATGTTGCATTTAATAATTAAATATATTAAGATTAATAAGAAAATGAGCACATTTAGAAAAGAAATTCATGTTTACGGTAGAGGGTTGTAAAGAATTGTCCAGCCAAATTATATTATTTATGATCTTCTATATTTTATACATACATATAAAATGCAGTTAGTTATCTGTTAGAGAAGTATTCTGTTATATATTTGGTCGTTGAAGGTGTGGTATCACGGTGAGTGGTGTTCCTCCCGTGGCCGGAACTGTTGGAACACATCTCTGATAGACGAACGGCCGAGAGGCTGTTGTATGTGGTACCAGGAGCCGCAGGTATGTAATTTGCAAAGTTACTTACCTCTCCTATATTGACATTTTTGGTGTTGTTTAAAATAAAATCTGCAGTACAATGATAAAACAAGAAATAATTTGCATAAATACCAGATTTATTATAAAAATGAGTTACAAAAGATGAGACTCACACACAATATAGTGCAATTAAAAATCTCTTAAAAATTTTGTTGATATAAATAGATAATGAGTTAATAATACATTAATGTTCCTGTTCATAATAGTTCATAAAATTTTGTTTTTAAATAAATCAAGTTATCGTTGTATAATAAAAAAATACTTTCAGACACTAAATGTTTTACTGTAATCATTAAATTTTTCACCATCTTTTAGTATCTAGCCGACATTGAGGACCATTTAAATGTTACCATACAACAAATTGAGATTGACATGAAGGTTCCGTGCAATGAGTTTGATGGTAAGGTAATATACGGCCAGAAGAGGAAACAAATGAGCTCAGGTTATCAGGTACATATCTATTTAATTGTTCATATTATATAAATTTTTATAGTAATTTATTAACTCAATAAATAATAATGATGCCTTTTGTAAGTTATATATATAATATATTTTACCTTCATATATATTCAGTTTGTATAATTATAAAAAAATCACAACATTCTTATGACATATAAAATTAACAATTTTTTATTATATTGAATTCCCTGTAAGATGTTTCATAGATAATTTTTGTTTTAAAGGACCATGTCAGTCAGATGGCGCCAGTGGTGCGGTCGTTGAAGGAATTAGAAGCACAGGCTCAGATGTACTATTTGAAGATGTATCATAACGCTGATGTTATGTAAAATGCTAATTTATAACTCATTCTATTTAATCTCTAAACTATAATCTCCATACTTATAATAAATGCTTTAAAAATCTATTTGCTATTTTTGTTTCCTCTATACGTTACCTATTATTGCTTCCCTCTTTATATTCATGGATAAAAAAGAAATGGGATTGAAAATGATCTGAAAATTAAGTTTAGTGATATCGAAATAAATTCAAAAATACATTTAGTTGCTTATTTATTTTTGTTGTAGGAAATCGTTTTTTATTAACCAGATAACAGTAAGAAACAATGAAATCAGCTTAAGGTACTGCTCACTTCATATATGTATATACGACGTGTGTTCAAAAATTATCGCGAAATTTCGAATTTTTCGCGGGTTACGTATAATCGAAATTCGATTTTTTTATGGCGTTATGTTGCTACTCATGTCTGTCACTTATGCCGACGAGCTCGGCCATTTTGAATGTTCACTTAATTGTTGACAGCTCCTTTGCTTGCACGTGTTTTGGATCGTCTTCGATTTTTACCATGGATCAAAGAACCTGTATCAAAGTATTCCCCAGATCTGGCCCCCTGTGACTTTTTCTTGTTCCCTAAACTGAAGAGGCCCATGAAAGGACGACGTTACGCTACGATTGAATGGTGAGCATATCTCGCACCTTCGGTTTGCCGACGACATCGTCATAGTAGCAGAGTCGCTGGAACAGTTAAGCAGGATGCTGCGTAGCCTTAATGAAGCCTCACCACGGGTCGGTCTTGGCATGAACCTGGATAAAACCAAAGTCATGTTCAATGAACATATTCTGCCAGGTCCGATATATGTCGAAGGATCGATGCTTGAAGTTGTTCAGGAGTATATCTACCTAGGACAA